>CAHIKZ030005599.1:1740000-1827500 GCA_903632075.3 Acanthosepion pharaonis
TTTTCAATTTGTCATACATCTTTTTTTCCCAAGTTATAGGAACACACTTTTTTATATATATATATATATATATATATATATATATATATATATTGTAATTTCAAAAGTTCTTGTCTTAACTAGATATTTAGGAGGTCTCTCTGGTATAATGATTCGCAAGTGTATTGATCTCGATTGTCAATAAGTGTCGGGTAATTGGCCATGGTTAAATGTATTTGGCCGAAATGACCAAAAAACAGAATTGACAAAGCTTGCAATAAACAACAACAAGAGAAAGAAAGAAAAAGAACAAGGCAAAAATAATATTGAGCAAACACTATATGCAAGGCAAAACTATAACAATAAGGCAAAGTAACAGAAATAAAGCAAACAATTCACAAACTAAAAATGGTGCCAATACACAAAAGGCATTCTGGCTTCAGTTCAAGAAAGAACAGAACTAAGTCTTATTGGCGAAAAAAATTCCATCGTGCATCTATGGGTTTTGTCTATGATTTTTGGGAGGGAGATGTCTTTGCAGTCATTCCTGGGAAGTTCTCAGCCCGACCCACATCCTAAAATCTGAGTAAATGGCCAAACCTCTGAATGTAATGATATAGAAGGTGCAAACGTATAGACCTGTGTGCGGGGCCCTCGGACCACTCGTCCGAAACGTGGATCTTACATTCACGTCTGCAATGTCTGAGTGACTGCACTTCACCGCTGGGGATTGTTTATATAACTATCTGGTAAGTGTCTTGTTCCCTCGCTTGTAAATCAGGTGAAGTTGGCCCCTCACTCTATTCTGTTATGTCACTTGTAAACCATGCACCTGGCGTTCTTGATCGCCTGGTGAGATATTGAATGCAAATCCAATTATAGCATGATCTGTTGGGGTGGGTGAGAGCACAGATTTAAAATAATTTTTCTTGATTCCTTCAACACTCCCTAATATTATGAAGTGCATAGACCAGTTTTTTTTGTTTTGTAAGCAGTCGATAATAAACTAATTCATTAAACTCACGCCAGAAAAATGGCCTCGAACTAAATATAAGATTTTAATTATTCCACATCTTAAAAATTCGGTCAAGTTGAATTGCATTCAATCTGAAGTAATCAGGAATGTTAGTGAAACTTTGTTTGCCTTCTTTCAGCATGGCTGATGCTAACCTCCAGAAGAGTGATTCGTTGCGTCTTCTTGGGCTAACAATTTTTTGTTGAAATGAAATGAAAGGATTATATTGAATCAATTGCTAAGTTTGCTGCTAGGAAGGTTGGTTAGTGGTATCATGATAGACAATTTATTCTCGCCAGAATCTATTTTACAAATTTGTAAGTTAATCATTCGTCCATGCTTTGAATATTACAGTAACCATCTTGTCTGGTGCATCTATGTAATTAGAGATTTTTTAAAATCCAGAAAAGAATCTGCAAAATTATTGATCCTGACCTCGCATCTTGACTTAAATTACTATCCTACCACCGTAATGTCGTTTCTCTGTGAATTTTCTATAAATACTTTCATGATAATTCTTCTGGTGAGCTTTCCTCTTTGTTACCCCGACTTTACGAATTTAAGCTCAGAACTAGGTTGGAAGCTAGGCCTAATTATTTTACAGTTGAAATTGCCAGATATAACCGTAAGTTCTATGCTAACAGTTTCTTCTGTCGAACTTCTTGCTTGTGGAACTCATTTGCTTTCCAGTCAACTTTGATTTTCAAAAATTTAAATGCAGTATCAATCATTATCTTCTGCATTTTTATCTTATGTTATTTTATTCTTCTCTCTCTTTAATAATGTTTTTTCCTCTTTTTTTCGTATTCTTTCATACTCAGTAATCTCCTACGTTTTAGTGGCTTTATCCCCTTGCGTGGGTGAAAGGATTGAAAAAGATTTGAAAGAATTCCCCGTGGAGAAAGCTTAAATGAAGGGATCCATGAATTGATGTACATACATAAACTATTTGTACACAAATCAATCAATGTTGCATGTCGTATGAAAGCGGTAAAGAATCAAAAGAAGCAGACGACAAATGACAAGGAGTAGGCAATGCAAGTGGTGGTATGAGATGAAACAGAACGAGAAAAGTAGCAGCAGCAGCAAGCAATACGGTTAATTAAAAATGATGGAATTGGTGCGTTGCGAAGGGAAGGAACCTTACATATATCCAGAAACGGAATAACAGGGAGAACAGCAGGAAAGAAAACTTAAAAAAGGGTAATAAAGATTAGAAGTTTGACAAAAACATAATGAAGTTGAATGATTAGCGGAAAAGGGGTTGGTTGGAAATTGTAGGTAGAAGGCGCCTGAGACAAAAATTAGTGTTTGGTTTATTGCAGATTCACTGTATGACGCCATCTGTGACTCAGTATAAAACTGGATTAGCTTGTATCTTTTTTTTTTTTTGTCGGGGCGGGGGCTTTCTGGTTAGAAAGACAAAAGAAAAAAAAAGAAAGAATTAATGAATAAGTATTCGAAGAGGGAAAGAAAATCTAGGAAAGTAAATAGTGAAGGAAAAGCTATCAATGGCGGATAAAAAAGACAGTCGACGAGTGTAAATGAAAGAAAGGGCGCGTAAATACGTGGGGAAAATGAAAACGGGAAAGAAATAAAATAAAATAAAAACGTTTTTTTTTTTTAAATTTCAGGAAGAAATGAAAGAAAACATTGAACGAAAAATAAATAGCTGAGGGAAGAGCGGAAAAAATATTTTTAAGGAATAAAAACTTGAATCTTCGTATACTTTTAAATGCCTAAAAAAAAACAAAAAAAAAAAGAACGCTAAGAAAAAGAAAGGTAGGATCAAACGTAAGTACTGTTCGTGAGAGAAAAAATCGGGGAGTGGGGATAAAAAAAGAAGGAAGAAAAGAAAAAAGAGAAAAATAAAGAAACAGGTTTATGAAAGAAAAAGAAAAAGAGAACGAAAAAAGAAAAAAAAATAGGTATTCTGATTTTATGAAATGTCAATCCCTATGCTAGGTTTTTAAATGTCAAAGATTAAACTCAATACGAATAGTCAACCGTTAACCATTACTCAACACTTGTGGCACCTAAGGAAGAATATAGCAGATAGAATAGAACAAACCAACCGAATTCCAATTTTAATTCTTACTGTATGCAACCTTGGATTATCATTGTAAAGAACTTATTTCTCTTAATCCACTGTGTACGCTACCACTACAGTACAAAATGCAAGGTAAAAATAAGAAAAAAAGGATAATTAATTTAAAAAAAACACAAAAATTTAATGTTGATTGAGTAATTTTTACGGCTTGTCAACCTTTTATGGGTTATTTAAACTTAAAATTTCGGAGTGTAACAGGTTGCTTAGAGAACACGGTGTTCCCTAGCAGACCCCCTGTCTAAATAGTGATGCTGCTTAACTTCGGTGATCGAAAGAGACTCGGTATTTCCAGGATGATTTGATCGTACGAAAGAAAATCAGTCAAAACTCTTAATTAACACATTAACAACTTCTGTTCTGGCACATCGACGTGATGTAAGGCTTAGCAAATCAGTCTCGCTATATCCATTATGCCTGAAGGGTGAGTGCAATTCTCACTGGGTGCTCCACAATTTCGGTCTTGTTGCTGCGCTTAGCATTCTCCGGTGGTGCAATGGTTAGCAAGTTTGCCTCCTTAGATTAATTACGGCTGAATTGTGAGTTCGATTCTCACTGGGTGCTCCATATTTTCAGCCTTGTGCCACATTTAAGCCATTAGAAAATCACCGGAACAATATATGAAGCATTTCAGCTTCATATATTATTTTTTTGTTATTTTTAAATTTAGAAATTTAACTATTATATTTAATAATATTACTAGCTTTTTTATTGTAGCATTCTGTATCGATACATTCTTCGACCGCTAGAACAGCTGTTTATTTAACGGCATATCACCTTATCATGGGTCATTTAATACCGAAATTGAATTTTCTTGGGTGGTTTATTTAGTGTGTGTGTGTGGGGGGGGTTATGTTGTTTTGTTTTTACACAAAAGTAATTTCTTACATAAAAGTAATGCCAAAAGTATTGCCGGTATTTTTTTCGCTATGAAAATACAACGTAGGTAACTCTTCTACTATGAAAATTATTTTTCATACTTTCATCGTGTTTTGCCTCCTGTTTGAGGATTCACTATTTGCCCATAGCTTGGACCGTAACAGGTGCTTCTACCTCGGGTTATGGTGGACCTAGGAACAACATCAATTAAGATGGCGTTCCACGCTCCTCAAAAAACCCCGATCAGAGGCCTTGCTGTCGCATGTAGTTTATCCTCATATCCAGGACGTTATAAAATAAATAAGAAATTGACTTCATAATCGGCATTAAAAAGTAAAAATCGGATAAAATGCGACAGTAAAACTATTAACAACATAATAATAGGCTATTTTGGTTTGCCGTTTGTCAGTAAGTAAATTCCGTGCCATGCATGATACACGCTTAGGCGATCATGTATCTTTTGATACATGGCTGACGAGGCAGATTTCTTTTCGCATTAGGTTGCCATTTCTTTCTGCGGTAGACCAGTTGCCATCCAACCCGCTATTTACCCATAGCTGGGGACGAGGGAGAGGATTCATACCTTTCCCAGGGGTATTAGCACGTAAGTGAATGTAATGGATTCGACTAGAATTCCTCAATCTGAGACGCTATCCATTACGCCACCGTGCCTCCTATAGTACTGTTAGTACTGATGACTTTCTGAGCGAAGCTTATGTATGACACAAAGCCGAAATTATATGGCACATTGTGAGGATCGAAGTCACTGTTTAGTCATAATTGTTTGAACGAAATACCCTTGCATAGTGTAATGACTCAACATACAAATCCATGTCCCTATCAGTCAAGCCAATTAGGTGACCGTCCAAGCTTACTTGAGCCTGGGCGTTGTCTTACATTCGTCTTGGAAGACGCACACGTATTTTCAGGGTATTTTTTAAGAAAAAATGTGCATCTTGTAAGCCGGAAAATACGATATATATATATATATACTTTAAAAATCAGATCTTTTGAATCCGCTACCTTGGTTTCAACTTTACGGTGTCTTCAGGCGAATTTTATCAAATGACCTCTTAACGCTTTATTTTTTTAAACTAATGAACGCTATATTATTTTTTAAAAAGTAAACAAAGAAACACATGAGGTTCGTTTGTTTATTTATTTTTAAAAAAAATAATATGGCGTTCATTAGCTTTTTCAAAAATAAAAAATAAATAAAGCGTTAATCAACTAATCTCCTGATTATTAAAATTAAAGCTCAACATGTAATTTTTACTTTTATTTTTTTTTTCACACGTATATTGATCACTTTTTAATACCACTGTTTTATGGTCTGATTCAACTCTGACCATTAACCTTTGATGTATAATTGTCATATAGGAAGAAAATTACTAACTACCGCCACCAGGGTTCAAGCGTGACACTCTGGACTTGTATGCTTTTTTTATGATTATATGTTTTCCGCCGGGTGTACAAATAGCGGTGTCAGACTACTGACTGCGGTGATTATTGAGTGGAACTATCAAGTCGAATTAGTGTGCATTATTGTGCGTCGATGATTTGGGTTTTGATTTAGGACTTATCGGCCGTTAAACCGAGTTGCGCTACTAACAAGGTATTCACTGAAATGGTTAATTATCTTTGATAGATTTTTACTTCTTTGTTCTTGTTAAGTATTTATTTGCGGTTGTAATTAAATACTGTTTTATCTTAACATTCAAGTCTTGAGTTATACTTAGTTATTAACGGCCACCGTGCGTCACAAAAATTTCAGCAGTAAAAGTTTCAGCAAAGTTTAAACATAAACACATTATTGGTTTCATGATTAAATTATATCCTATGTCTTAAACACACTTTTGCTGATACTATCTCCTGTGTGTTTAAGACTAAAGGAAAATATCACTGCTACCAATTCCTACATGAATCATTCACAGATGACATAATTTTCGCTAATAAAAGTTTTACTGTTCTTGTTCCTTTACAAAATTAGATAGAAATCTCGTCTCGGAGTGAGCTCAAGTGGCAGGCTGTATATGAATTACTTAAAATTAGTTCCAGCCACTGCAAACAATGTCTTAAGTTGTTCGGAATATAACGTCCTATTTGAGAAACAATATTTATTCTTAATTTAATGCATTTAAACAGTGTTTAAATCAGTCAAAATCAGAACCCTCGACATCTCTATATTTCTACCATCGAGTTACAATATAAAACAAAAAATATTCCTTTTTAGAAAAACAAGTATATATATATATATATATATATATATATATATATATATATATATATATATATATAGAAGAAAAATACGGAAAAAAACAAACAAAAATCTTAATATGCAATTATGCTGTTTTAATGTTAATATAATATCAACGTCGGACGTTTCGTTCTAGTAGACCATCTTCAGGACATATTCATAAAGCATTAGTCTTACTCTTATGTCCATCGTCTTTTCATGTTGAATTAAATATAGTCTAATGTCAGTAGAAGGATTTTCAAAGAATTAATCAGTTCAAATTAAATAATATTTTACATCGTAAATTTCTGTTATAGTTTGATATTGTAGATCAGGTAAGATTTGTCTCCCTTTACCTGTTGAAGATTGAATATATATTTTTTTGTTAATGAAACAGATAAAAAGATGGAAGTTTAAATATTACATGAATAAAGTTGATTCAACAAATGAGTAAAGTCTTTTGAAGAAAGTTGCGTTCTTCCTGGAAAGTTTGTTGTAATCGAAATTGGTAAATGAAATGTTTGCTGATATCAAAAGTTGAATTTTGTGTTTAAAAGATAAACTTTTAAGCTTATAACGTTTGAATAAGTTGTGCATTAAATATTAAGAATTTTTCGTCAGTAAGATAGTTGACTCAAAGTAAGTTAGCGTTAGATTATGTTCAAAGTTGCTTTTTGAATAAAATGTTTGTTTGTCAAACTGTATCTTCTTTGAGTAGAATTTTTGTTGTCCCGATAAAAATCGTAGATGTTAGAATTGAAGTGTAGTTTGTTGGTGAGTGAGTGAATTCGAAGTTTGGGATTATGTTCGGAAATCTTAGAAACTTCAAAGATTTGAACGGCGTGAATTTATTTGGCGAATTGTTTGATGCCGCAAAGCTCACTGTTAGAAGTTAATAAATTTCTGTTGCTTATAGTTGAAGGATTGAATAAGAGGAGTTAAGAGATATGCAATGTTCGTATGTGTGTGTGTGTGTGTGTGTGTGTGTGTGTGTGTGTGTGTGTTGTGTGTGCGTGTGTGTGTGATAGCGTCTTCCCATAAGGGACAGACGCAGGCTCTTCACTGAACTATATTGTGGTAGTTCTGAGAAAAAACAGAGGAGAGAAAGAGTTGAAGATGTCGCTAAGTAATTATAATGATATATGTCACGTGATAGGCTCGAAACAGACAGACAGATTGTTGGTGGTAAATTAATTTTAACCGTGCAAAAGTAGACGAAAGCATGATATTAGCATTAATTGACCAATCAGGAGTCAGAGAAATATCAAGGCTCTGTGATCCACTTTGGTGTTTAGTTTGCACAAAAACTGATGTCGAAAGAAAGTGATAGCAGAATGCTAAAGCCGTATAAATCTTCCAATAAAGATATTTTATTATTAGGAACGTTATTTTTAGTGGATACACGTGTTTGAATTGACACCTTTGATTTATATTGTTTTAAACAGTGAAACCTATATAAACCATGAAGGCTTACTAAAGAAAAATATGCCTCTCAGCAGGAATCGAACCTGTAGTCCCTTTTTACATCAGAGAAACTACTCCTATAGCCGAAACCTGCTGTTATTAATTTGGCCACAAGAGACCACGACGGTAAAGCAAACCTCAATTATCTCCTTAGGGAATGCACACCTCTTGTTGGGACTATTCGAGTCTATATCTCGTAACTTCGTTTTCGTCCCCGAAACTTAAACAATCATTTCTTTTAATGGATTTTTTAAAAAAATTCCGACATCATTTATTATTACTATAAAAGTTATTTTTAGTGGGTAAACGTGTTTGAGTTGGCATCCCAAAATAATTTTTTAAAAGACCCACAGGAACTTCAACTGAAACATGTGTACCAAGAAGAAATAACGTTTATAGTAATTAAAAATGGGGGTCCGACTAAAAAAATATCCATTAGAAAATTAGGGACATTACGCTTTCTGTTGACCATGGTCGGTTACACTAAGGAGAATTTGACGTATTTAACGGTCAGGGATCCTTGTTGAAACTAATGCGTGTGTGGGTTCCAGTATAACTGCAAAAATAGTCTCATGAATCCTACAGTTAACAGTTAGTCCCTTCTTGTAAGGGAAACCAACGTTTGATCCTGTGTGCTTTACTGCTCGGCCACGTACAACCTCACAGTTAAGTAAGGCTCTATTCTCCCTTTTTAATAAAGCGTTTATTTTTTATAAAAATCAGTGTCCCCTATATTAACGTTTGAAGTAATAAAAATGCCGGATTAAAAAAAAATCTAATTCTTTCACACACCCACAAACACACACGCGCACACAATGAATAAAGAAGAGGAAAAAAATCAACTTTGCGCCAATGAAAAATGCATAAATTATTTCTTAACCCAATATAAAAGAAACGGGAAAATAAACTGTCAGTTGCTGATATCTTCTGACGAGTGGACGGAACGATTGGTGGACCGTGCGTCTAGGAAACTGTTGAATCAAGAGCTGAAAGTAACATCAGTCAGCTAAGGGAGCAATCTTCATTATTTGCATTAATTATATATTATGTATTTGTATTATATATATATATATATATATATATATATATATATATATATATATATATTACGTGTATACCCCACGTGTGTGTGTATATGTGTGGGAAAACAGGGTTAGATTTATTAAGTAGGTATGCCGACACGAATAAATTATTTCATTCAGTTCACGTCCTCTGAACAGATATATTACATTTCAAATATTTTTCTCTGCGTCAAGATTATTTTTTTTTTTCAGGATGAACATTTTCCTCTTTATTTTGTGAGTTGAAGAATTCCTACCGGCATGATTGTTTCAGACGCCATTTGTATTTGGAAGAAAAAAGTGCTTCTTATATTAATGTACTTTTTCGTACAAGACGCACGTGCAAACATTATTTCACACATAATTGTGTGTCTGCATACAATCCTTAACCTGACACTGTATGTAATGTGCTTTTTAGCTATTTGTTTATTTCCAAAATTACATGATGTTTCCATTTCTCAACCCATTTTTTTTTTACTCAGCATCCGCCATCTTGTAATAACTGCATCCTTTTTTTTTATATATATATTCCCCGCTCCATTTCCTCTAACACCCTTCTGTTCCTGCTCCTCCCATTTAACCACCAGCTCCATAAGCAGCCGACTGTGCATTTACTGCTCTACTTCCGCTCTCAGGAAGAAAAAAAATCCTTCCCTTGTACGTTAGCATTTCTCATCATCATCTGGTTTCAGGCCTTTTCATGTCTTTTTTTCTCCTATCTCTCTTCTTTTGCAGCTATTTAATACCGTGTTTCAATTTCTTTTCGATATTTCCTTGTATTCAATTTGCAGACAAAATCAGGTTTTTGCACAATTCCCCATCCGCGCGATCTGAGGCAGCGATAAAATGCAGTTTGAAGAGAAAGGTTCTGAATGAATAGATCCTCTTTAAGCAAATGGAAAGTTGTTGTTGTTGCTGTTTTTTTTTTCTGTTCACATCTTAAAGTTTATTTTGTATAAAATAAAATAAAATAAAATTATTGTTTACCCTTAAAAAAACTGTAAACAGACTGCTGAAGCTTATCGGATGAAAAATCGAGACAAAGTTTATCGAAAAAAGACTAAAGACAAATGAATTCGTATTGGAGGAGTGAGAAAGAAAGAAAGAAAGAAAGAAAGAAAGAAAGAAAGAAAGAAAGAAAGAAAGAAAGAAAGAAAGAAAGAAAAGATGAACTGGGTGGTGCGTTTAGAAGAGTGAGAAAAAAGAAAGGAAGAAAGAAAAAGGAAAAAAAAAACAAAATGAAAGAAAGAAAGAAAGAAAGAAAGAAATAAAGAAAGAAAGAAAGAAAGAAAGAAAGAAGATGAACTGGGTGATGTGTTTAGAAGAAAGAAAGTTGTAGAAAATATGTGGAGACACAATGAAAAGAACAGGATTGCTTGAGTGAAAGAAGGTAGATGATACGCTACTTGTAAGAAATGTGTTACACACAGAAAATAAAAACAATGATAGTACCCCGAGAAAAAGGGAGTAAGAGGAAAATAATAAGAAATAAGATATTCAGTATCATGTTTTTATTAATAGAATCGTATATATGTAGAAGCGAGGACGAAATACAAATCCCTACTTACATATATGATTATCTCCCCTTTAACTTTTATGATTCCATAAACAACGACATTATTTAGACCGGGGGGGTCCTTTTTACTTTGGCATTCAATTACCCACCATTATTCTGATATACAGACTTTATATATCATATTCTGTGCTCAGGCCGGTAGACGAAAATAAATATCCTTTTTTCTTTTACCAATGTTCACCAAATATAAGGCCCGAGAGCCACTCAAGGTGTAGTGTTGTATTAGCATAAGAAACGGCAAGAAATGAGTTTCTTGAGGCTATGAAAGAAAAATAAGAGCTAATTCTAGACTTGCAAAGTTCAATATCTAATTAGTGAATAACATTTCAGACGGATACATTAGAAGTATAGAGTTGAAGTAAACTTTAGAAGGAACCGGAAACCCAATCCTAAATAAGGAACTCTTGTTCAAAAGACTGGGGAGGCGTTTGAATCGGATGATAGGCAAGCAGATGTATTCCTATTGAACTGTTTAATAAATAATTATAAATATTCAAATATGGTCATCCACTAAAAATAATGTTTAAGTAATAGAATCTGCAGGATTAATAAACAAAATCCATTACTTCTTTAGAAATTGCTTTGTTTACGTTAGGATACAAAAAGGAGCAGATATGAATGTTTCGACAGTCAGGGAAAGATTCGTGTTTATAAGGCACGATTTAACTTTGCTTGATCGTCGACGCACACTGTAGCCGAATAGGTCTAAAAGCATTCATATTCTCCCATTAAAAATTATCAATGATACCAAAATATTAGAAATCGGAAAGAGACAGTTAAAATTTCTCGAGCACATAATGAGGAAAGAAAGCTTGGAGAATTTGACATCTACAGGACATATTGAATGCAAGAGCGAATAACCTGCCTGCAAGCTTGTGTAAATGGATGACAGAACAGAGATTAGTAAAAAGACAAAACTTACTAAGCAAAGGAAATTAATTCATGGAGAGTCATGATCACCCACGTCCTGAAGTAACACAGTGTATAGAATAAGAAGAAAATTAAACTATATGTTAGTTATATTATACATTGGTGTATGGACCAGTTATAAGAAATTTAGCATAGGGGATAAGGAAATTGATCATAGAATAGATTGCACTAGGGGTAGTTTCTCCCAACACCACAAGTTGCTACATAATCAAAAACATTAATCTAAAAACTCGAGTCGTGTTCATAAATAGCCTCGTTAAATCGAGATTTTCATATGGATGTCATACATGGCGCCAAATTCGTTCTCAAATATTTAAAACTGTTTGCTGTTTACAACCGCTTATCTCAAGGAATAATAGTAAAAAAAAAAGCTCTTTGTTTCTTTAGTATCACTCCCAATTCCTCGCTGTTTCTCTCTGTCCCTCTTGCCTTCGATATGTCCTGTGATTATCAAATTTTCCAAACCTTCTTTTCTCAGTATGCATCCTAGAAATTTCAACTGTCTCTTCCTGATTCTAAGTATCAGTGTCCTATTAGTTTCTATTTACCTTAAAAACTTTCTTGTTGCTCACATGTTCAGTCCAAGAGATTCTCAAACTTTTCTTCTCAGGCGTTAACTTTTAAATTTAGCATAATGGAATATTACCAAAAATCAAAATTGTTTAATAACGTATTAACATAAATTCATAAAATATACTGGTAAATTATAAATAGTTGATTTTTTTGCCATGTTTATTCTTTGTTTATTTAAGTATATAACTGCCGCGTTTATTTACCGAATATTGACTACATACAAATTGAGCGCTACAGTATGGTGGCAAGTTTGTCTCGCTGGATCAAGTACGACTGAATAGTGAATCCAGTCCACACTGGGTGCCCCATACTTTCGGCCTTTTGCCACATCTAAGCAACGCTTAGTATAT
The DNA here is from genome assembly GCA_903632075.3 of Acanthosepion pharaonis. Lineage (NCBI taxonomy): Eukaryota > Metazoa > Mollusca > Cephalopoda > Sepiida > Sepiidae > Acanthosepion > Acanthosepion pharaonis. The sequence goes on from CAHIKZ030005599.1 coordinate 1,752,171, forward strand.
CACGATTACATACATAAAATATGCTTTTCAGAATCACTTTCATCCATTATATCTTTAAGTTTCCTTGAGATAAAAATTCAGTATTATCATGCAGACCGATTCTTTTAATAATATCAACTGGTATATGCGTACATTTTTATGAACGTAAGTATGCTGCGTATGTTTCATTTGACATGTCAATAATGCTTCGATATTCATTGAATATTCCTGTAGCCGTAAGACCAGGTTCTGGACGGCCACTTAGAAGATCAATGTATTAAGCGTAGCAGAATCTGAGTCTCTGAGCGAGACCGACGAATTGACAATCTCAGCCTTTCTTTTAAATTTTTGCTTTGAGCATGCGTGCGTGTAACTGGAGGAATAGTTTAATGCCAGTAACAGAGCCAAGAGATTTCCATTTCGTCTCCTGTTTGCGAAAAGAGGTGATAACGAAGACAACAGATGATGATTCAGCTAACTTTGGACAGACTTAATTTACAGGAGAAAAGTCTATGGTCCTTTTGCTAACGACCATAAATTCTGTCTTGTTGCAATCAATGGCTAATCTTTTCTTCCCAATTGTCTAAGAGTTCCTTTAGTTTTCTTTGTGCATCTGCCATCAACTCTGTGTCATTTGCGTATCTTATGCTGTTAGGATTGTACTCACTCATAATAAATCCTGTTAGGACTTCTATTTCTTTTAGAATTGCCTCGCTGTGAAGATTAAATAAATTTGGTGAGAAGATGCCTCCTTGTGTTACACTCCTTTCTTCTTCCGTGCACTTAACTCAATTCAGTCTCTATCCGTATGCAGGCGGTTTGTTCCAAGCAAATTTTTTTCGATTACTGCATACTATTCTCCTACTCATTAATTTCCTATTCTTGCACATATTGACACAACATAGTAAAAGTTGTAGGCGGTCTAATTGAACGAGTCGGACGTCGTTCCATCATGTCCTATACATTTTCAATGGTGGACAGGTCTAACGCTCATGCTAATTTACTGAAATCTTTACATACTATATTGAATCGCATAGGCATCATAAGGGTTTGTATTACCCTACCACAACAATCTCTGAAACACTGAACTGGTCACTGAACACGGCAAAATGCTATTACATCCTTCAGATGACCCAAGCATGATCCACTGATTGCGGGCGTGATGGTGCTGTTGAATAAAATGAAGTTTCATTAAAACCACGCGTGCCCGGAGTTCTTCTATAAATAAACGTACTGTCACAGTCTGTTGACACATCTGGCTTCACATTTACTCTAATCTCTACATTAGATGCCGCGCATTCAACTACCACTGCCTTTATAATGCATCGATCTTGATGCGACTCAAAGTGGACATCCAGAACCTGATCTACGGCTATAGAAGTGTTTTCTAATTTATTTAACACAAGTCTAACACCTCAAAACTATAGTCAACTTTTGACTGGATTTTCTTGCCAAATGAGTATTTTAGTATTTACCATAATAATTGTTATATGAATGGGATGCAATAAATTGAAGGCAATATACGCTTCAGATACAATGTGTGTGTGGTATATACTATGGTGAAATGTGCGACTGCCATCTTCTGGTTGCCCATTTGTTTTCTCACCGTCACCTAGATCTTTCCGCCGCCCCAAGTAAATCACTGGGCTATAGGAATATTCTTTGACCAATGTTGCCAACATCGAAACATTGCTGGCGCATCACGTCCAACATAGGAAATACTTATCCAACATAACTATCCGACCTCTCGAGAATAACAGCAGAATGGGCTGAACGATTTTCTGGGCGTACAAAGTACAAACTCCAAAGGCAAGCAGTAGTTGTAATTTCCCCATCTCACACCATGATTCTATGTGTTAATACACTCTGAAAGATGTCGATCCCCATATCTATGTCGTACTTGAAAAAGACCATAAGTTGCTGGAAGGCAGAACCTGCTCTCATTACTAAACTCTAAAGAACAACACTCGATCCCCCATGTCAAGTGAGACATACGCAGTATTTCTGCGAAAGAACCATTCAGCATGCGATTGATTTAAAATATCTAAAGATAAGAACTTGCCAACTAGATGTGCAGATAGACTAACTGTTTTCGGGATGAAAAGTGAAGTCGACGAGCCGAGTTCGAATTCTGATAGAGTCTTTTACATTCGCCCTAATAGCCGAGAGATACATGAATTCATTTTTTCCATCCAACTATCGGTTAAATATCCTTTTATAATTGGGTGGCAGTCATTCTAAGCGAGAGACGATATGAATTCAAAATCAAGAGGAAACCTCTCCACTGTCATTCCCAAGAAGTAATAGCAATTAACACATTAAATCGAGGGTATTTATGGAGAGCTATGACAGCGTACGTCCTTTCTTTTTCAATCGTCCTAAAAGATTTCTAAACAGTGTAGACAGTATTAATGTCATTCTGAACTCAATTATTAAATGCCAGATCAAAACACTGTCCAAAACAAAAGTGTTGTCGCCAGAAAATTATTACCTTGCTACATAATAATAGATTAGGATAAAGGAAAATATATAATCAACTAAATGTCCTCATTTAGATAGTCTGATAGGTCCAACAATGTAAAACTGGCAGCTGCTCTCGAAAATGTTCTTAGTTGAAGTAAGAAATAGCTTTTAAATTCTAACGCCTTCAAAACGAAGCTGTCATACTTTAATCATTATAGAGAAGCATTTTGCCCTCCACCAGCATCGCTGATACTAACTCCCAGGAAAGCAACCCCTTGGACCTTCTTGGTCTCAAGTTTTCCACTGATATGAAGTGGAATGATTATATTGAATCAGTTTCTAGTTCTGCTGGTTAACTGTGTTGTGTCAGACAATCTTTTCTCGTCAGAATCTTCCGCATTTATAAATCTACCATTCGTCCGTGTATTGAATATTGATGCCGCATCTAGTTTAGTGCCCCCTGCTATATATCGCGAGATTATGGAAAAAAATCCAAAGGTTCTCGACTTCAGTCAATTTCCCACCGCCGTGACATAGCTTCTCTGTCTTTAATATAAATATTTTCATGGTAATTGTTCTAATGAGCTCTCCTCTTTGGTACCATTATAGCATGAATTTAAACGTAATACTAGATTGGCAACTAGGTCTCATATTATTTTGAAATAGTTAGATGTAAGCGTAAGTTATATTCAAATAATTTCTTCTCTCGTATTTTGCGCCTGTGGAACTCTCTTCCGGATTTATTAATTCCCTGTTGCCTTCCAAACTGAACCCTTCTCGCTGAACCCTGTTCTTTTATTGTCTTTTTTCACCTTACTAAGATCTTCCCATTGTCTCACTCTCAGTAACCTCTTGCGTCTTAGTGGCTTTATCACCTTGCTTAGGATAAAATTATTTTTTAAAAATTCCACTCTCGGATATACAATTCGCCGACTAATAAGTTTGATCACTGAGATTTTATCTGGAACTACTTCCAAAATTTCTGTTTGTACTGCCTGGAATATTGTTCCTGAAAAATGACGATAAGTCCAAAAAACACACCCAGAGAATTTCGGAAAAATTAGGAAGAAGCCGGAAGAATTCCGTGCATGGACACAATCAGTCATGTGCTCTGGAATGCAGGCTGTGATTCTAAATAATTAAGTACAATTTTTCTGATTATGTCATCGGTAAAATGGATTTTACTAACATATAATTAAAAAAATGTTTTACAGGATATGGAAGAAATAAATGAAATAAATGCTAGCATATCCTCCAGTATTTGAGGGTAAGTGGAAAATGAGTGTGGGTTGTTGATAACAACTGTCAATCACGGTTTGAGTAAGTCTAATCTGTGCTAAATGTTGTGTAAGCAAAGTAAAGGTCATTTAAGTGCTTGGCGTGTCATTGAAATTAAATGACAGCGAAAGGGGGAGTTAATTTTTTTTTTTTATAAGAACGGATCAAATTCGAGTTTAGAATTGCAAAAAATCGCCGCCGACTCAAAATGCTAAGCTCAAGTTGAATTACCAGTTCAAGCTGGGCTTTCTGTTGCTAAAAGAAGAACTAATGACCATTTCCAATTAAAGTCTAAATCATTGTTCCTCGACAAAGCCATCCTCGACTATTCCTATCAAACCTAACCAAGAAACCCGTACAAAATTATTAAATCGATAGTGTTAGACTCTCAACCAGGTGATCATAGTCTGGGGAGTTAGGTGGCCAGATGTAAGGGGTGATGTGGTCGCAGGAATTGCCTAACAGCCATAAGTCGGTTCTCCTGCTTGTGTGGCATGGTGCAGAGTCCTGTTGCCAAACATAGCGTCTTCCAATAACAACTCTCTTCTTGACCCAGGGTGGCACTACTACCTCAAGGCACTTGATGTAGGCCTCTGTGTTGAGTCTGGGGCACCGTGGGAAGATAAATGGAGGCATAATGTCTCCATCACTAATGATCACTCCAAACACCTTCGTAATCACCATTAGACTCATCCAACTCTTTCCGAATCTTCTTCACTGTCCTTAAATTGGCACCCAAACACCTTGATATGTTCATGCTGGAGCTTCCGGCGCGAATGCCAAGCAGCACAGCTTGCCGTTTTCAAATTTCTGGCGGAGTGAATTGCATCATGGTGCTCTATTTCTTACAGGCAGTACCCAACTGACCCTACTATACTGTGCTGCAAAATTAAAATTTTAAAATAGCGACAATTTACCCATCGCAAACTGTACAATAAGGTGCCATCAAAATTTTCATAAAAATGAGCTTAGCATGATGACAACGGCCCAAAAAGTTTTATCGTCAAAATGTTTATGCTACTATTAAGAGGAAAGACCTAAGTATTTTATTAAATTTGTTAATACTGTCTTGTTTTTCTTGCGCTATCGGGTGGGCCGAAGATTAGTATGGGAAATTTTTGCGGTAAAAAAACACATTGTTTTGAAAATCTTGCAAAAATCAAATAATTATCAGACTTTAATGAAATTTTCAGAACTTATTGCCAAATGAATGAAATAACTTTTTTTGGAAAATCTTGGTAAAAATATTTTTTACCCCACTCAATTAATTTTAGGAAATTTCGAAACATTAAAATTCCAGGTCTTTGTACATATTTATATTAGTTAAAAGCAGGGCTCCTTTGAGAATTTAAATCATCAATTTCTTCTTGTCAAACAGAAACACCATTTACCGAAAATCTTTTGTGAATCGTAAAATAAAAAATGCAATAAAACTATAGCATTATTTAATAATTAAATGTTTTAATTGCTTTTATAAATAAGATATAATTCATTAAGGACTCTATTGTCATAAGCAAAAAAAATAATCGATGAATAATTTTTACAAGAATTGTTTTCATTTTTTCTTTAATTTTAATTAGAAATATTTATTTTAAAATCTTTTAAAATTCCGTGTTAATTTCAGCGGTTTTGATGACATTATTATTAAGTGAAAACCATAATTACTAATCATAAATAGAAAAGATTGATGCAAATCATATAAACACCAACATTTTAAAAATAATTTTGAATTTTTTGTATGTGTATAGATAAGTCGATATTTCTGAGTAAGGGTGAACATACCTGACATTATCAGAAAATAAGAGCGATGATTATAGTAAATTTAACGCCAAAATTTCTAAAATTCGATAAAAAATTTGATTACGGAGAATATTTTCCTAAACTTTTAAGATTACTGAGTACTTAAAAATTAAATAAAATAAAAAAAGGCGGATACGTTATTTTCTTGTCTTCGAAGACAAAATTTAATCTGTGATCACGTTGTGAAAAACGTCAAAACAGCTACAGTCGAGTTAAAAATATATATTTAAGTTATATTTGTTTGTTTGATTTTTGTATATATATATATATATATATATATATATATATAAAATTTCTATTTATATATTTTCATGGTAACTACTCTGATGGGCTTGTTTCTCTGGTGCCTCTACTATATGAATTTAAACGTGCTACTAGATTGGCATCCAAGTTGCACCCTTTTACTGTTGAAATAGTTATTAAATGCAACCGACACCTCCACTCCAACAGTTTCTTTTCTCGCACTTCCCGACAAATGCAACATCAATCGCCATCATCTGTTGACTTGAACACCGTTCATCTTTTACCTTTTCTTCAATCCTCTCTATACCCAGTCTTTTCTCTCACTTTCATTGCCTATACCCACCACCGTGTGCTAGTAGCGCTCCCACCTGGTTGAAATGCATATATATATATATATATATATATATATATATATATATATATATATATATATATATATCAGCCTGACGTGCTATACCATTTAGCTACAGAGGAGCGTCTATTTACCTGAAAAAGTTTCTCGTATATTCAAGCCAGTAAATGTTGTTAATACTGTTTATTAAAACAGAGCATTTACTTAAATATTTGTATCTATAAAAATAACGTATAAACAATAAATATATTAAAATAATTGTGGAACTTACTCCATTTCATCATCATATATATATATATATATATATATATATATATATATATATATATATATAACTTTTTTTATGTGTATGTATGTGACAATTGAGGGGCATTGTGCAAAATTTTGACATGTGACGCACAGAATTTAACACCCCATTCATGACCTTACGCAAAAAGCTACCGCGCTGAAAATTACAGAGACCCCTCCAAACAACGGCGATATAGTTCCCATTAAGAACTAAATTCGAACTATTTCTTGTATCCCCCGTTACAACTAAGAAGCACGCACACACGTACTGACTCTTTCGCACAAACGATGACCCAAATTCAAACTATATTTGTTTTTGAAAAGAAGAAAAGAAATATCTAACATTTCAATGTTTCTCACATACGTACATAAATTTACTTCTAATTGGCCCTAAAAAGGAAATAAAATACGGTCAAATTCGTAAAACTCATGTTGCCCGTAATTTATGTCTATCTCTCATAATTTTTATTTAACAAAAGTTCTTTTTTTGAATTTGGGCGGGTGTGCCATTGTTATTTTGCACACTTCCCCTCAGTTGTTAAACAGAAAAAATTGTACTTGGATTAAACGAAAATTACTTACAATATAATACATATTATTACTTATAATACATTCCTTCTTGCCGTCAATTTTGACGGCACAGGTACACTAGTATATATATAATACTCATCGACATGCCATTCTTGACTTTTCTTCTTAACCTAAACTCCTTAACTATTCTTTTTCTTTGTGTCTCTTGCTCTTTTCCTCTTTCCCCTTCTCTATTTCTACTTCTTTTGTTGGTTAGGTGGTGTGAGTGGTGAGTTTACAATTACAAGAAACAGTGTCACCTTCATTCCTGCTCACTGTCCAGTTCGATCTGAAAAAAAAAAAATTCGTTACGCTATTGTGTTTAGTTTAATATTTTAACTCTATTTAGATATCAACACCACATTTGTTTGATACGACATCTATGTATTAGTATACTTTAAAAAAAAATTCACTCCAATCGAGGCGATAATGTCACTAAAACGCAACTTTAGTGAAGAGAAAGAACAGTCTTCAAAAAATAAGTTAGTAAGCTGATTTTGTTTAGCGGCATATCAATACCTCTATGGGTTATTTAACGCCGAAATCAATATATTTTGAACTTAATTCTATGCTTTCAACTACAGTTATTTTGTATATGATTCTATCCTTTCAGGGTAAAGTTATATTGTTTTAGATATATATTTTGCATGTGATTCTACACTTTCATGGTAAAGTTATGTTGTTTTAGATATATATTTGGTAGATCATAAAATATATTGTTGGTAATTTTACTATAATTACATATTTTTATATTTTTTAGTGTTGTGTTGATTGTCCTTTTGCTATAAAAAAATCTATTATTGGTCATTTTATTATAAAAATATACTGTTGATTTTTGTTTGTGGGGGGTGTAAGACAAGGATGTGTCTTCTTACCGGACTTATTCAACCTATAGAGCGAGGCGATCCTGAGAGAATTAGATGTCTCATTAAGATTCATTATTAGCGGCCAGAATCTTAACAACATAAGATATGCAGATATCCCAGTGCTGATCGCAGATACAGAAAGAAAGTCTCGAACATTCCCTACAGAAGGCTGTGAAGAAAATCAAGAAGAAAGGATTAAACATCAACTTCAAGAAAACAGAGCGCATGGTTTTTAGCAAAAGGATGAGTGCAAAGTACGAATTGCAAATCGGAGATACCAAAATCAAACAAGTACAAAAACTGGAGGTTGAGTAATGGATAGCGGCTCTGATTGAGGAATCGGAGAGCCGAGTTCAAATTCCAGTCGAATACATTACATTCACTTACGTACTAATACTCTTGGGAAAGGTATGAATCCTCTTCTTCTCCCCCCAGCTATGGATAAATAGCAGGACAGACTGAGTTCTGTAGCCTTGGATGTCAACTGGTCTATCGCAGAAAGAAATGGCAACTACTGCGGGAGAAAATCTGCCTCGTCAGTCATGTATCGAAAGATACATGGTCACCTAAGAGTGTATCACGTATGGCACATAACTGACTGATATCAGCTGAACTTTCAATCCGTATAGCCTTCCCCTATCTCCCCTTTTAGCCTTGTGCGCATTTATCAAATCAAAATAAATATTACTTTCTTCTATGGTACCTAAACATAGACTCTATGAATTTAAGTGCAGTACTAGATTGGTTGCAAGATCTTATCATTTTATAGTTGAAATTGCTAGATGTAATCATAAGTTACATGCTAACAGATTCTTTTTTCTCAAATCACTTGTGGAACTTTCTTCCAGTTTCTTGCTTTCCAGTCAAACTTAATCTTCAAAAATTTAAAGGCAATATCAATCATTATCTTAATTTATATTCTTTTATTGGTCTTGTTCTTTAATGTGCCATGCGTGATACACACTTAGGCGATCATGTATCGTTGTACAGTCATGTATCGAAAGATAATTTATTTTTTATATTATGTGTATCACTTTTCAGGATGGAGGAACTGTCTAAAGATTTTACAAATTCAAGTCGAGTCTACTGCAGTCACTTACGTGCTAATACCCTTGGGAAAGATATGAATTCTCTTCTTCTCCCCCCCAGCTATGGATAAATAGCAGGACAGACTGGGTTCTATAGACTTGGATGTCAACTGTTCTACCTCAGAAAGAAATGGCAACCTATTACGGGAAAAATCTGCCTCGTCAGTCATGTATCGAAAGATACATGATCGCTTAACCGTGTATCACGCATGGCACATAATTGACTAACTGACAAAAACTTAAATTATCTGGGAAGTGTTTTAGTAGAGGACGGAAAGTGTGACACTGAAAACCGAAGGTGTATTAGGATAGCCAAAGAAGCTAAGTAGAGTAGTAAGAAATAGAAGGATTTAATTAGAAACAAAAAAAAAGAGGACTAACCTACTGTGCGATATCGATCCTCCTGTATAGCGGTGAGTGGTATATGATTTCCTCAAAGATGAAGAGGAGACTTGCAGCAACAGAAAAGGGGTTCTAGAGAATGTTGCTGTGGATACGAAGGACCTAACATGTGAGCAACGACAAAGTTTTGGAGAAAATGGAAACAAAACGGAAACTAATCCGTTTAAAATGTTACCAAATTGTACAGACTTCACCCAAATCCGTTTAAAATGCTACCAAACTGTACCTACTTCATCCTAATCCGTTTCAAATGCTACCAAACTCAACCGACTTCACCCAATCCGTTTAAAATGCTACCAAATTGTACCGACTTCACTCAAATCCGTTTAAAATGTTACCAAACTGTTCAACTTCACCCAAATCCGTTTAAAACGTTACCAAACTGCAGCGACTCTACCGAAATCCGTTTAAAATGCTACGAAATTGTACCGACTTCACCCAAATCCGTTTAAAATGTTACCAAACTGTTCAACTTCACCCAAATCCGTTTAAAATGTTACCAAACTGTGGCGAATATACCGAAATTTTTTTAAAATGCTACGAAATTTACCGACTTCACCCAAATCCGTTTAAAATGTTACCAAATTACCGGGACCACCTAATCCGTTTAAAATGCTACCAAATTGTATTACTCACCCAAATCCGTTTAAAATGTTACCAAACTGTACCGACTTCATATTATCCGTTTAAAATGCTACCAAACTGTAGTATTCCACCTAAATCCGTTTAAAAATGTTACAAACTGTTCAGCATTCACCCAAATCCGTTTAAATGTTACCAAATGAACGGCCCGACTTTCTTTAATCCGTTTAAAATGCTACCAAACTGTACCGACTCCACCCAAATCCGTTTAAAATGTTACCAAACGCTTGGACGACTTCACCCAAATCCGTTTAAAATGTTACCAAATTTTTACCGACTTCACCCTAATCCGTTTAAATGCTACCAAACTTTGCCGACTCCACCCAAATCCGTTTAAAATGTTACCAAACTGTACCGACTTCACCCAAATCCGTTTAAAATGTTACCAAATTGTACCGACTTCACCCTAATCCGTTTAAAATGCTACCAAACTGTACCGACTCCACCCAAATCCGTTTAAAATGTTACCAAACTGTACCGACTTCACCCAAATCCGTTTAAAATGTTACCAAATTGTACCGACTTCACCCTAATCCGTTTAAAATGCTACCAAACTGTACCGACTCCACCCAAATCCGTTTAAAATGTTACCAAACTGTACCGACTTCACCCAAATCCGTTTAAAATGTTACCAAATTGTACCGACTTCAATTTAATCCGTTTAAAATGCTACCAAACTGTACCGACTCCACCCAAATCCGTTTAAATGTTACCAAACTGTACCGACTTCACCCAAATCCGTTTAAAATGTTACCAAATTGATTGAAAACCTAATCCGTTTAAAATGCTACCAAACTGTACCGACTCCACCCAAATCCGTTTAAAATGTTACCAAACTGTACCGACTTCACCCAAATCCGTTTAAAATGTTACCAAATTGTACCGACTTCACCCTAATCCGTTTAAAATGCTACCAAACTGTACCGACTCCCACCCAAATCCGTTTAAAATGTTACCAAACTGGTCGACTTCACCCAAATCCGTTTAAAATGTTACCAAATTGTACCGACTTCAGTCATAATCCGAAAGAAATGCTACCAAACTGTATCACATTACTCCACCCAAACCGTTGATAAATGTTACCAAACTGTATAGCCTTCACCCAAATCCGTTTAAAATGTTACATTTAAATTCAAAATAAACTTCACTTTAATCCGTTTAAAATGCTACCAAACTATGAATTTAACTCCACCCAAATCCGTTTAAAATGTTACCAAATTTATAGTTGACTTCACCCAAATCCGTTTAAAAATGTTACCAAATTCTACCGACTTCACCCTTAATCCGTTTGGAAAATGCTTACCAGTTTGTACCGACTCAGTCCAAATCCGTTTAAAATGTTACCAAACTGTATCCGATTGGTCTTGTTCTTCATTTAAATCCGTTTAAAATGTTACCAAATTGTACCGACTTCACTAATCCGTTTAAAAATGCTACCAAACTGTACCGACTCCACCCAAATCCGTTTAAAATGTTACCAAACTGCTAATACTTCACCCAAATCCGTTTAAAATGTTACCAAATTGTGGATTGACTTCACCCTAATCCGTTTAAAATGCTACCAAACTGTACCTGACTCCACCCAAATCCGGCAAAATGTTACCAAACTGTACCAAACTTCACCCAAATCCGTTTAAAATGTTACCAAATTAAAACCGACTTCACCCTAATCCCGTTTAAAATGCTGACCAAACTTAAATTACCCAAATCCGTTTAAAATGTTACCAAATCCGACTTCACCCAAACCGAAAAATGTTACCAAGCCAAAAGAAACTTCACCCTAATCCGTTTAAAATGCTACCAAACTGTACCGACTCCACCCAAATCCGTTTAAAATGTTACCAAACTGTACCGACTTCACCCAAATCCGTTTAAATGTTACCAAATTGTACCGACTTCACCCAGGAAATCCGTTTAAAATGCTACCAAACTGTACCGACTCCACCCAAATCCGACAAAAATTTTACCAAACTGGAAACAAACTTCACCCAAATCCGTTTAAAATGTTACCAAATTGTACAGACTTCACCCAAATCCGTTTAAAATGCTACCAAACTGTACCGACTCCACCCAAATCCGTTTAAAATGTTACCAAACTGTACCGACTTCACCCAAATCCGTTTAAAATGTTACCAAATTGTACCGACTTCACCCTAATCCGTTTAAAATGCTACCAAACTGTACCGACTCCACCCAAATCCGTTTAAAATGTTACCAAACTGTACCGACTCTACCCAAATCCGTTTAAAATGTTACCAAATTGTACCGACTTCACCCTAATCCGTTTAAAATGTTACCAAACTGTACCGACTCCACCCAAATCCGTTTAAAATGTTACCAAATTGTACCGACTCCACCCAAATCCGTTTAAAATGTTACCAAATTCTACCGACTTCACCCAAATCCGTTTAAAATGCTACCAAACAACCATCATGAAAGAACTTTCAGAACATTAATCCATGTAATATCCGATAATTTCTTAAATCAAACTGCATTCCAAACTATAAATTCAACAAAACTACAACATAAAACAGACACCAGCTCCTCTAGTAATCCTGTCAACACAAACATTTATATGCACAAAAGCTGAGTATTATCAACCATGTGTTCAATTGTGAAAGCAGAATAACATTTTTATTACTTCTAAGCGCCAAAGAAAATTAAATGGCCCATAAGGAGTTAATATGGCCTTACACAGTCAAATCAAAATCAATACTTATGTTCAGAATCAAAAAGAGACATATAAAATTCCAAGGAAAGAGGACTTGGAAAACTTAACAATCATGGGGAATATTGAGAGCATGAGAGATCGGGGAAGGCAGCAGGCTAATCTATCTGGCAAACTTATGTGAAAGGACTACAAGAATTAGGAAGTTTTGGAGAGCCACGTTCTGAAGGAACGCGACTCATAGAAGAAGGACGTATTGTTAAAATGGTTAACTGTTTAGCGATTTTTCTTTTTTTTTTTTTTCATTTCTGATGATTCTTCTTCTGCCCATGGTTTTCCTCACTACAACTCCTTTTTATGTTAACGCCATGCTTTTTATCACTTATTTTATTGCCAGTCTCTGATTTTCTTCTTTTATCGTTGGATACGCCAATGGTATAACGGATAGCGGCTTGGAATCAGACATCAAAGAGAAAATTCCGGTCGGGTTCGTTACATTCACTTACGCGAAAATACCCTTGCGGAATGTATGAATCCACCTCCTTTCTCCCCATCTATGGGTTAACTAGTAGTACTTCTATCTGAAAAAATCATTGTTATTTTCATAGAAATTGCTAATAAAATATTTACTTCAAAAAAAATTATTACTAATACAATCCTAAAAAATATTTCGACTTTAAATAACCCAGAAAGGGCTGATAAACCGTAAAACATTAGATCAATCATCGTTCATTACCCACATACTTTCCTCTGCTGCAAATTGCACTTTTTTTACCCTATCCTCTTCTTTCACCTCCTATACCTTCTCTTGTAGATGTCGTCGTCGTCGTCACTATAATAATTAATAATAGTAAGCATTATTATTATTATTATTATTTCTTTTGATTTCTGCTGTATACTCTTTTCCTTTCGAGTCCCAACCAGAGACCTAAGATTAGGAATGGCGTCGTAACATCTTCCACTGAGCATTTTTGTACAAAGAAAAAAAGATAACTACATATTTGAAGCCCTTCGTAAGATGTGAGCTGTGCTTGTGAGTACTTTTTTTTTTTTGTATTTCTTATTTCATAAGGCATGACCTACCAGGAACCACTTCAATAAGTCTATCGGAACGTTTTCCAATCAAACCGAAGGCAACAACTCTTCTTCTTCTTCTTCTTCTGCTTCTTCTTCTTCTTCTTATTATTATTATTATTCATTTATATATATATTTTTTAAATCAAATTACCCCAAGCAAAAACAAGAAAAACAATAAGAGTGAAAACAATAGAAGAAGAATCAGGTCAGGAAGACTTAAATAACGATTGACATTGCACTTAAATTTTTGAAGATCAAAGTTAACGGGAAAGCATGGCGCCAGAAGAGAATGCCACAAGTTAGAAGTACGAGAAAAGAAACAGCATAGAACTTACGCTTAAATATAGTCAATTCAAGTGTAAATTGATGAGAACTAGTTGGTAATCTAGTACTGCGCTTAAATTCATAAAGTCTATATCTGTCTTTATAATGGGATCGCAACCTAAGAATATTTTGTTGTACTAAATATGTTTTCAGTTCATTTTTAAAAAAATATTTTATCTTTTTACTATTTAAAAATGGTTGGTTAGATTATTCGCTTCTTCAAATGATTTCTTCCTTTCTTTTCTTGTTTTATTTCAAACAAATTCCCATCTTTCCATTATTGATTCATAGCATAGCAAAGATTTATGACACGAGAATGCCACATGTACAATTCATAATTATACACGCCATTATTCCTCCTTATTGTTTACTGCTTCTCACTCTCTCATTGTCTTTCATTGTTTTTTCTCGTTCTCTCTCTCTCATTCTCTCTCATTCTCTTTCTCATTCTCTCCCCCTCTCTCTCATTCTCTCCCTCTCTCACACTCTCTCTCACTCTCTCTCTCTCATTCTCTTTCATTCTTTTTCTCTAGTTCTCTCTCTCATTCTCTCTCTCATTCTTTCTCTCATTCTCTCCCTCTCTCTCATTCCCTCTCTCATTCTCTTTCTCATTATCTCTCCCTCTCTCTCCTTTTCTCTATCATTCTCTCTCATCCTCTTTCTCATTATCTCCCCCTTTCCTCTCTCTCTCATTCTTTCTCTCATTTTCTCCTTCTCTCACATTCTCTCTCTCTCTCTCTCTCTTTTTCTCTCTCTCTCATTCTCTGTCTCATTCTCTTTCCCATTTTTCCCTCTCTCATTCTCTCTCATTCTTTCTCTCATTCTCTCTCTCTCATTCTCTATCTCATTCTCTTTCTCATTCTCTCCCCCCTCTCTCTCATTTTTCTCTATCATTCTCTTTCCCCATTCTCTCCCCCCCCTCTCTCTCTCTCGCATTCTTTCTCACATTCTCTGTCTCCCTTTCATCCCCTCTCTCATTCTCTCTCGTTCTCTTTCTCATTATCTTCCCCCTCTCTCATTTTCTCTACCCCATTCTCTCCCTCTCTCTCTCTCTTTCATTCTTTCTCTCATTCTCTCCCTCTCTCTCATTCTTCTCTCTCTCTCTCTCTCTTTCCTTCTCTCTATCATTCTGTGAAAGTGCTCTTGGCTTACATACAGAATATAAAAACCGGATGTACGTTTATTTTCAGGTCGTTTCGCGGAAAACACAGAAAAATCGTAGGAGATGCGAAGAAGTAAATGCTAGCGAACGAAAGAAAGACGACAAAGAGGGAGATAAATCGAGTTTGGGGATAGCGCAAAGCAACAAGCATACATCTGTTTGTTTTCATCTTAACAGATCTTGCTTCCATCTTGACAGATCTAAAAGAAAAATCGTGATGTAATTCGCAAACACACACGCACGCCCAAACGTTGCACAACATCCCCCGCACATCTATCATTGCAGTACGAATATAAAATGGTAATGATAATATTAGCCGTTTCCTTATTAGGAAACATTCGGCATTCATTAACCAAGCAGCCAGTTTCAGATGTTATGTAATATCAATCCTTCTGTGGGACTGTGAATACTGGACATTTTCCTCACAGATGGAGACTTGAAGCAACAGAACGAAAAATAGAAACGAAAAGCACATTTATGCAAGATGTGGCAGAAAAGCCTTCCACATATAGCTTCCAGAAATACTTCCCACATAATGGCAAGACATTAGCTAGATGAAGACACCGTTATGTGGAAGATATTCTGGGAAGTATATGTGGGAAGTATTTCTATCGCACTTTGTACTTAGAAGCCGAAAGTAGTAGTTGAAAATTCTAGGACACATACTGAGGAAAGAGGACTTGGAAAATTTTTAACCCTTCACGTTTCAATGTCTTTAGGCACAGAACACTTTCTATTGATAAGAAAACTTTCTTTCAGTTCTTATAAACAAATAGGTATTTATTATTATTAATCATCCGATTTCTCGTTTCAATGTCTTTCGTGGTGTGTTGCACATAACATGTTAATTTTTTTTTTTTTTTTTTTTTCCGATATTGATAGAAGAAAACTTTCTTAAGACAATTTTTTATGTTTTACTGGGCAGATTCTTTAACAACAAATTAATATCACATTATTATTATTATTTTTATTTATTTTTTATTATTATTATTATTATTATTATTATTATTATTATTATTATTATTATTATTTTCATTTATTTTCCTTCTTTTTAAAAATCAAGGCAATAAAGCCGCTAAGACACAAGGGATTACTGGGTGTGAAAAAAATAGATAACAGAAACATTACCAAGGAGTGAAAACAATATAAGACTAATCAGGAAAACAGTAGATAACGATTTGCATTGCATTTAAGTTTTTGAAGATCAAAGTTAACAGGAAAGCATGGCGCCAGAAGAGAGTTCCACAAGTGAGAAGTGCGAGAAAAGAAACAGCATAGAACTTACGGTAGTAGTTGAACTTTCTAGGACACGTACTGAGGAAAGAAAACTTGGATAATTTGACACTCACAGGCAAGAGGGACAGAGAGAAACAGCGAATAACCTACCTCACAAGCTCATGTAAATGGTTAGGAGAACAGAGAAGAGGAGGGATAGCCAAAAGACAAATATTGCTAAGAACTACAACAAACGATAGGAAGTTATGGAGAGCCACGATCCTCCACATCCTGAAAGCACATGACACGCAGAAAAAATAGTTTATCAATACAGTTAAAAATCGACAGCTTATTTTGTCAGGTTCTTAATATTTTTATAAATTCATAAAAAGCTAATTTTTAAATATATTTTTCCATTTATTATAGTTAATGCAATTATTCCTTCTAAAGGTTCGCTATTATCGTAAAAAATGCACTGCCACCAGGCGGTGCCAGTGCAATTGATATAGCTAAAGTTATCTCTTTTGAACTCTTAACATTAAGTGTTACAGACAAAAAAATATACAAATGCAATTGGCATGTTAGATTTTTTTTACTAATTGTTCACCCAATACAAGGCCCAAGACTCACTCAAGGTAGAGCGTTACTGAATGTGGGTGCTGTATGAGCATAGGGGAAGGAGTTAGGAAGTCCAGATTATCAGGATATGTGAAAAAGATAGCGGTTGTACATAGGCTTTAAGAGGTTAAGATTGTAATAATGGAGAGAGCATCCTCTCGAAGAACAAGGTGTTGGCATAGAGCGAGGTTTCAAGTCTCGCCAGCAATCACACGCTTAGTGAGTTCGATTCTCAGTTAGCTTCAACATACAGGCATAAAAAAAATAGACTGATTATCCCATGAAAATATATGTAAACTCCCCCACCCCAACCCCAACAAACAATAGGGACGGCGTGATTTGTTCCCATGCATTAAAATGAAACCCACCCCAGGAAGAGATGTTTTTCATGTGAGGAAATGTATGGGTGTACTCTTTGAACTTGCTCTAAAATACAGTCTCGGCTTTGTAAAAACAAAAGTAAAATATATGTATTTATTCAGGAATGAACTTTTCAGAGACAGAACATCGCCCTTATATATGTCCAAAAGTAAAATACCAACTTGTAAGAGACAATAATTCCAAATTCTTAGAATGAGAAGAAAAAGTTTTTTTTTTTCAAAAAGGAAAGAGGGAAGGGCTTTTTTGGTTTTTTACAGCCGACAGTTGTTATAATTTTATAAATCTATTTTTGCAACCTCAAGACAGTTATAAACGATTTAAATCTTTTTTTTAAATACTAGCTTAAAAGTCGCACACCGTGCGGACTTTTAAGCTTGCTCCTATGGAGGGCTAATTAGGCATTCGGCACAAAACTAAAGGGACCTCTGGCTCAGCTGAGAAAGCAGTAATGATAATTTGATAACTTTGAATTTCTCAATTCACTTTATAGTACTTCAAAACTTCTCTTTAACTCTGATTCGGGCTATAAGTGCAATTCCGGCCAAAAGACCAAAAACTGAGTTCTTCAAATCACAAACTGCGTGGAACTTCAAGTGAGTTTTTCAAATCATAAACTGCGTGGAACTTCAAGTGAGTTTTTCAAATCATAAACTGCGTGGAACTTCAAGTGAGTTGTTCAAATCACAAACTGCGTGGAACTTCAAGTGAGTTTTTCAAATCATAAACTGCGTGGAACTTCAAGTGAGTTTTTCAAATCACAAACTGCGTGGAACTTCAAGTGAGTTTTTCAAATCACAAACTGCGTGGAACTTCAAGTGAGTTCTTCAAATCACAAACTGCGTGGAACTTCAAGTGAGTTCTTCAAATCACAAACTCTGCGTAAGTTCAAAACATCACGTCACGAAACCTAACTCTGATTCCTACGTATATTAACTATGATTACTTGGCATTTTGATGGAATAAAATTGATTTTCTCAATTCACAATGTTTTGGAGATATTTTAAACTGAATTTTAAACTGAATTTTAAACTGAATTTTAAACTGAATTTTAAACTGAATTTTAAACTGAATTTTAAACTGAATTTTAAACTGAATTTTAAACTGAATTTTAAACTGAATTTTAAACTGAATTTTAAACTGAATTTTAAACTGAATTTTAAACTGAATTTTAAACTGAATTTTTTTTTAAACTGAATTTTAAACTGAATTTTAAACTGAATTTTAAACTGAATTTTAAACTGAGTTTTTAAACTGAATTTTAAACTGAATTTTAAACTGAATTTTAAACTGAATTTTAAACTGAATTTTAAACTGAATTTTAAACTGAATTTTAAACTGAATTTTTTAAACTGAATTTTAAACTGAATTTTAAACTGAATTTTAAACTGAATTTTAAACTGAATTTTAAACTGAATTTTAAACTGAATTTTAAACTGAATTTTAAACTGAATTTTAAACTGAATTTTAAACTGAATTTTAAACTGAATTTTAAACTGAATTTTAAACTGAATTTTAAACTGAATTTTAAACTGAATTTTAAACTGAATTTTAAACTGAATTTTAAACTGAATTTTTAAACTGAATTTTAAACTGAATTTTAAACTGAATTTTAAACTGAATTTTAAACTGAATTTTTTTTAAACTGAATTTTAAACTGAATTTTAAACTGAATTTTAAACTGAATTTTTTTTAAACTGAATTTTAAACTGAATTTTAAACTGAATTTTAAACTGAATTTTAAACTGAATTTTAAACTGAATTTTAAACTGTGGAATTTTAAACTGAATTTTTTGAATTTTAAATGAATTTTTAAACTGAATTTTAAACTGAATTTTAAACTGAGTTTTTCAAATGAATTTTAAACTGAATTTTAAACTGAATTTTAAACTGAATTTTTAAACTGAATTTTAAACTGAATTTTTGAATTTTAAACTGAATTTTAAACTGAATTTTAAACTGAATTTTAAACTGAATTTTAAACTGAATTTTAAACTGAATTTTAAACTGAATTTTAAACTGAATTTTAAACTGAATTTTAAACTGAATTTTTGAATTTTAAACTGAATTTTAAACTGAATTTTAAACTGAATTTTAAACTGAATTTTAAACTGAATTTTAAACTGAATTTTTTGAATTTTAAACTGAATTTTAAACTGAATTTTAAACTGAATTTTAAACTGAATTTTAAACTGAATTTTAAACTGAATTTTAAACTGAATTTTAAACTGAATTTTAAACTGAATTTTAAACTGAATTTTAAACTGAATTTTAAACTGAATTTTAAACTGAATTTTAAACTGAATTTTAAACTGAATTTTAAACTGAATTTTAAACTGAATTTTAAACTGAATTTTAAACTGAATTTTAAACTGAATTTTAAACTGAATTTTAAACTGAATTTTAAACTGAATTTTAAACTGAATTTTAAACTGAATTTTAAAACTGATTTTTTAAACTGAATTTTAAACTGAATTTTAAACTGAATTTTAAACTGAATTTTAAACTGAATTTTAAACTGAATTTTAAACTGAATTTTAAACTGAATTTTAAACTGAATTTTAAACTGAATTTTAAACTGAATTTTAAACTGAATTTTAAACTGAATTTTAAACTGAATTTTAAACTGAATTTTAAACTGAATTTTAAACTGAATTTTAAACTGAATTTTAAACTGAATTTTAAACTGAATTTTAAACTGAATTTTAAACTGAATTTTAAACTGAATTTTAAACTGAATTTTAAACTGAATTTTAAACTGAATTTTAAATTTTAAACTGAATTTTTAAACTGAATTTTAAACTGAATTTTAAACTGAATTTTAAACTGAATTTTAAACTGAATTTTAAACTGAATTTTAAACTGAATTTTAAATTCACAAAGTTTTCTGTTACTTTAAACTCAATATAAATTAAAAACATTTAAAATCACCATTTTTTCACTTATTTTAAAATTTGAATTTTTAACTGTTCTCTCCTCATCCGGACACAAATCCAAATACTGGATGTTCAAGCACCAGATGAAGAGAAGATTTTCAATTCCGGGATTATCCTGATTCCAAAAAGGTATAATATGTCTATGTAGAGCCAGTGTGGCCCGAGTTAGGAGTTTCAGACACATGGATGGGTAGACAGAATTTGCCGTTTACTTAGAACTCAAATTCCTTCATTAATAGCCAATTTGTACGATACGTCCACCCTGTCAATGATAGAGAAAGAACCAAAATTATATTTTGAATACACTGGTCGTTATTTTATAAATATTTGTAAATCGAGCACTATTTTTATCCACAGACAGATGTTCCATAACATGTTCGTGAAAATGTCGAGATGTTTCCCCACTATAACGTGACACTATTCTGATTACGGTTGTATTTCTAGAACAAAACCAATTTTGACGCAAAGCTCTGTAAAAAAAAGTATTTGAAGTGTCTGAACTGCTTTTTAATAACAAATTCATCGTAAAAAAGCAATGTGCAAATTTTAATTTGTTTTCCTTTATTGGCTTTCGTAAATTTGGTCAAACGTTTTGGTAACATTCCGTCTCCTCCTCCTCATCATCCATATGACTGGTTGTGGCCGTAGAGTTGCTGTACAGTCGAGCATCTGAGCAGCTTCCTCAGTATGACTCGGTGGCGTGCCAAGGTCTGTGTCCCTGTGAATATATATATATGTGTGTGTGTGTGTGTGTGTGTGTGTGTGTGTGTGTGTGTGTGTGT
The DNA here is from genome assembly GCA_903632075.3 of Acanthosepion pharaonis. Classification (NCBI taxonomy): domain Eukaryota; kingdom Metazoa; phylum Mollusca; class Cephalopoda; order Sepiida; family Sepiidae; genus Acanthosepion; species Acanthosepion pharaonis. Next base: position 1,773,302 of record CAHIKZ030005599.1, read on the forward strand.
AAGGAGTATTTAGGCATCAAGAATGCATCTATACATGAAGATGCTATGTGTACATACGTGAAGATATATATATATATATATATATATATATATATATATATATATATATATATATATATATATATATATATATATATATATATAAGTGTTTTGTGTGTTACAATTGAGGGTCAGTGTGCAAAAGACCCCATTCACGTCCACACGCAAAAGCAATCCCCTTCTTTCCGTCTCTATTCACACGAGTTGGCGAGGGAGGGTACGGTGAACTACAAAGAGAACCGTCCCCCCCCACCCTAGGGCGACACAGTTCACAGTAAGAATTAAATTGTACTGAATCTCGACACTCAGAATTTTGACATTTAACAAACACCAGAGGTGAAGGATGAACAAATTTACGTTATTTTGTGTGTATGTGTTTGTGTGTGATGATACTAGTATTAATATATAATACTCATATTAATATTATAGGTATTTTCTATAATTATGCATGTACCTTAGTAAATTAGTTAGGACTTTTCTTGCACCCTATAATCCCTGTCTGCAAATTTAGCTTGCCTGTCTGTATAAATTCTTGGTAGAGCAGTAGCGGACATTGTAAATATTTAATTCTTTTTTTTAAACTAGCAAACGTCATTCTGGGGTGTGATGAATTGTGTATGTATGTATTTTCAACAAAGAAAGAAAGAAAGGAAGGAAGGAAGGATGAATGGATGAATGGATAGAAGGAAGGGAGGAAGACAAGCAAGATGAAAGGAGGGAAAGGAAGGAAGGAAGGAAGGAAGGAAAGAAGGAAGGAAAGAAAGAAAGGGAAAAAGAGGAAGTGATAATGCCTGTGTGAGTTTGACGTCTACTTCAGTGAAATGGTAGAGTAATATGAAATGTGCCAGCCTCAAATGATTAGTTTTAGTCATAAAAAAATGAGCAAAAATTGTGGGATTTCCTGTTACTACATTATTAAAAAAATATAGATATAAAAACCTGTTTGAATAATGTTGAAGCACAAAAAAAAATGTACATTTGGTATCCATTTTATATAAATGTCCTGATGAAAATAGTTACTTGGAAATTTACATGAGTTACAAAATTTCCATTGTCCGTTATATTCAAGGAAACACTCTCACACACATATACAAACAAGCACGCTCGCATGTACTTTAACTATCTCTCTTTATCTCTCTCTCTCATACACACATACACACATACACACGTACACACACACGCATATATATATATATATGAATAATGAAGACAAAAGGAAAGCTCGTTTTAGTCGACACAAAATGTTTAATTTTTCTAAAAAAACCACTAAACTGAGTTTCTTTTTTACAGGTTCTCAGGTAAGACGGCTAGCCATCTTGATGCCATCATTTGAGCTATTCAGCCAGAAAGAGAAGGGGTTAAAATCATTTTGTGTCAGCTCCAATATATCTTCTCAACTGAGCAATGGTGAGAGGAAAAAGTCATTCATGCCTTCAGTAATGGTACCGACATTCAATACTCTGGCCTCCATCTTCATTCAAGAACCATCATGAGAACGGTGAATAGACAAAAGAGGGAACATAGATAAGAAAACTGGGTCAAGAGCTCACAACAGCAAGAGAGATCATCGTTTCAACTTAGAGCGAAATATATTCTTATTGTTCAAAGTAGAGTCCAAAAGCGTTATAAAAACCTCTGGAAATTCCTGTAAGATATCTTTAATCATTTCCAAGATACAACGACACGAAACTTAATCTAACAATTAGACAATTTTGCTGTACACGATTTGGACAATTTTGTTACAATATATATATATATATATATATATATATATATATATATATATATATATATATATATATAAAATAGGAAAGAAAAAAAGAACTCGTTAGGTAAATAATCCAAAGTTCTTTAGTATTTTTTGTTATTATTTTTAAAAAATAGTGCTCGATACAAAAGTAGTGCATAAATATAATTATTTATTTAAAAATATGATTCCATCGCTACATAATAGTTCTCATGTTTCAAAACAAGAGCCGAAAACTTCAATATAATTATTTGAATTAAATTGAATTAAAGTACCAAGCTCTGTTCTATCTTCAAGCGAAATTTTTTTGGAATAACTAATTCCTGAAATTTACGCGTTTTATAAACATATTCATTATTAAAATCAAAATTACCATAGTAATTTTAATTTAAAAAAAGAATTTCGCTTGAAGATGGAACAGAGCTTAGTACTTTAATTCAATTTAATTCAAATAATTATATTGAAGTTTTTGCTCTTGTTTTGAAACATGAAAACTCATGTAGCGATGGAATCAGATTTTAAATAAATATATATATATATATATATATATATATATATATATATATATATATGTGTGTGTGTGTGTGTGTGTGTGTATATATATATATATATATATATATGAATGAAAAGAATCTCATAGAGAAATGAGACCATATTTGTGTTTTATAAATTGTGGATAGATTTACCCACACTTGAACGACAAAATGTAGAGATAAATGTTTCACCCGTATAAATAATACTTTGTAATTAAACTTCTTTTGGTGGATGCAAATCAGAAGTCAGGGAACTAAATCCAATAACCTTTCAAATAAATTAATATTCATCAATTGAGATAGGAAATTGTATTTAGGTTGGGTTTGCTGACGTAAAGTTCAAATTGTTTATATGGAAACAAATGGGCCAATAAAAAGCAAAAGGCAAAAGAATTGAAGATTGTTAGAGAGAGAGAGAGAGGTAAATAGGAAGAAAAAGAGACAGCGACGAGGAAGATATAATACGTTTTTCAAGAGAGTGAGAGGGGAAAGAGAGAATTTAAAGATTGAAAGCGAGGTAAGGAACGATGCAAGAGAGTCAGAAGAAAGAGAAAGACAGGAAGAGACTCTGATAAAGAAACATGAATGAAGAAAGAAACAGAAAAAGTAGTAAAGCAAGAGGGAAGTAGAGAGAAAGCAAGAGGGGAGTAGAGAGAAAGCAAGAGAGCGAATAGGGAATCGGAAAAAAATTATTTATATATGGTGCGATGAGCAAATTGTCGCCATTTTATATTTTTAATTTCGCGCATGCGCTTTGTCTGTTTTTGATTTTGTCGACTGCACATTATAGTAGGGTCAGTTGGGCACCGTCTCACAATTCACTTTGTCAGAAATTTGGAAACAACATGCTGTATTACTTGGTATTCACGCCGGAAGCTCCAGTACGAACATTGTCTGGGTGTTAATCTCAGGATGGTGCAAAGTTTTCGGAAAGATTTGGGTGAATCTAATGGTGATTACAAATGTATGGCAGCTCGGAAAATTCACTCTGATCGTTCTAAGAAAAGAACCCTCGGATTTGTTGGTGAGGGATTTTGACTCAATATGGAGGGCTACATCAAGTTCCTTGAGGAGATAGTGCTGTGCTGGGTCAAGAAGAGGGTGACTGCTGGAAGACCCTATATGTGTCAACAGGATTCTGCACCATGCCACACAAGCAGGAGAACCCATTCATGGCTGCAATCGCATCATCCCTTACATCTAGCCGCCTAACTCCCCAGACTGCAATCCCCTTGATTATTATGTGTGGGGCGCAGTTGAGCGAGAGATCAACAAAACTCCTTGTAATTCCAAAGGTGAGCTGAAGGCAAGGTTTATAGCAGCATTCACCAACTTAAATAAGGAGACCGACTAGAAGAGTTTCAGGAGATTCCAAAGTCGTCTGAAGGCCGTGGTTGAAGCCAATGGTGATTTTATCGGAAAATTTACTCTTTAGTATTTCAAGATATGTTTGTGTAATTTTGGTAAATATATCTGTTAAAATGGGATGGGAAATATTTTCATTTTTGCGTAATTTAGACGACAATTTATTCATCGCACCCTGTACTAATTTTCACCTAATACAAGGCGTAAGAGTCTCTCAAGGTAGAGGGTTGCTGAATGAGATGTGTGATAAGAGGAGTAAGTTATGAGGATATAGAGGAGGCATGAGCAACCTTTTTCGAGGAATGGGTCGCATGGTCTATGGGCCATCACATGGCGGGCCGCACGACAAAAAAGGTTCGAGATAATTTTTCCTAGTAGGTACCTCAGCCATTTTCACCACAGAAAGCTATATGCGTAATCATATACGTTAGAAATTGTAGGAAGGAAAGTTTTATTTTTTAGAAAAGAATTTTTATAATGAAAAAATTGGTATAGTATTATCTCTGATGTCAGTGTGATTAACACATATCGCTGCGTGTGATTTATTTCTAATTTGTTCATTTGAAAATGAACACATTTCTTCTTTAGAGAAAAAGATTTTATGAACGTTTCCTGTTTCAAAAGCAAATAGTGTTTACACCTATGATTTTCCTTAGTGAAAATCGACAATGGTTTAAAATGCTGACAACGTTACTTTCCCCGAAATTTTACAGAATTCAAAAACATTGTACTTGATCATTGTTTATGTACGAGAGAGTGAGTGAGTGAACAAGTGAGAACGAAACAAAATAAAATTTTAAGAGGCGTTGTTTTCCATATAAAAATTTCATCAGAAAGACCAAACGGGCCGAATAGAGCCTGCGGTCCTTATTTTGTCCACGACATATAAAGAATAGATAAAGATTGACCATGGATTTGAAAAGGTTAAGACTGCATTGTTCGAGGAATCGTCCACGTGGGAGTCCATTCCACAAAGTAAAATTTTTTGAGAAATGGAACAGTTTTCTTAACAATGGAATATGTAGAGTATGAAGTGATCTGTCTTGGCTGTAAAGGTCTGAACTGGTGAGACGAAAGAATGAAGATCGTCTTAACATTTACGTTGGAAGTACCGCCGTTGCGACTAAGGGAAAGAGGTTGCATGGTGGAAAATATCCCCATTCAACAAGCCTCGTAAACGATTGTGAAACTCTGCCAATGTTGGAAAGTAAGAATAGTGCTGTGGAAGAAAAAAGGACAGACAAAAATGATCTAGCATCTTCTTCGATGTGCCGTTTCCCTTCAGGGATGTTGGTGATCATAGCTCTCCACAATTTCCTGTCCTTTTTAGCTCTTAATAATTTTTGTCGTTTTGCCATCTCTCCAAAACATTGTTCCGCCATCCATTTAAGCAAGCTCGCTACGTAGGTTATGCGTTGTTTTCCTCTGTACCTCTTGCCTTCAGTTTGTCCTCTATCAAATTTTCCAAGCCCACTTATGTGGCCTAAAAATTTCGACTGTCTCCTCCTGATGTTAAGTATAAGTGACCTTGTTGTCTTTGTTTTCTCTAAAACTTCGTTGTTGCTAACATGTTTGATCCATGGCATCCTCAGTATTCTCCTGTATATTTCTGCTGCCTAAAGTCTATTTTAGTGTTCTCCATTATAACGCTATAATACTCTACCTCAAGTGGTTCTTGGGCCTTGTACAGTGTGAACATCATTATAAAATATATAATAAAAAGGCTTAAACCCACCATACCACATATACAGAGTCAAAATATCCCCATTCCCTTTGTATTCCATTAGTAAGGAGGATGTTCCATTCGGACAGCTTCTACTCAAGAACTTTAATTTAAAGGATGTTACCCATATCACCACAATCTTAACCTCATCATTTCAATGGCCAAACTTATCTACTTCAGTAACCCTCTACATTGAGTGGCTCTAGGACCTTGTTTTTGGTAAACAATAGTTTAAAGAAATAAAGCAGAAAATCAGCAGGTGAAATTGTGGTGTTTTATCTGGGTTTGAACACCGATCCCCGGTATTTGTGGGAATTACATCACAATTTCAACCACGGTGAGGCCACATGTAGTTTTATAGGTTTTCCACGTGTTTGCATTCTTCTTCTTCATGTTTCTTGTTTCTTCAAAGTGTAGGCGATCATGGCTCTCCACACCTTCTTATCCATTGTAGATCAGAGAAAGGTTTGCCTTTTTACTATCCCACCCAGTCCCTGTTCTCTCAACCATTTAAACATGTTTTTTTTGGGGGGGATTGGTTACTCGCTGCTTTCCTGCCCCTATTTGCTTTTAATCATTTCACCCCAAGCCAGGCTATAAAGCCACCAAGACGCATGGGGGTTACTGAGTGTAAGAGAATATAAGAAAAAGAAAACATTATTGCATTTAAATTTTTGATTCTCAAAGTTAACTGGAAAGCAAGAATCCGGAAGTAAGTTCAACAAGTGAGAAGTGCGAGAGAAGAAACTGTTAGCATAGAACTTACGGTTACATCTATCTATTTCAAATATAAAATGATGAGACCTTGCCGCCAATCTAGTACTGCGTTCAAATTCACAAAGTCTAGATAGCATGGAGGAAAGTTCATCAGACCAATTACCGTTAGAAAATGCAAACGGAAGCTACGTTACGGCGTATGTTTTCCACGTGTTTGCATTCTTTTTGCAATCAGTATGGTGATTTTCTAAGCATAGAAAGTACGGGGACACCCAGTGAGGATCGAACTCACTAAGACGTAACTGATCTAACAAGACAAGCTTGCTAACCATTACACTACGTCGAGGTGCCCCTTCTTGCCATCATTATGTCATGTGACGTGTCAAATTTTCCAAGCCTCTTTTTTCATTACTTGTTCTAGAAATTTTATCTGTATGTTTTTAGAAAGGGAAACTTAAAATCGAGTTCGCTGAATATCTTTCTATTATGAAAATAATAGACACGTTTGTTTCCTTTTAACAGGTGAAATTAAATACAGTATACAGTGTCAAGCGAGAAGCCATGGAGTAGAGTAGTTCATTTGGTCGCCACAATTATTAGCAATTCAAGTCCGGGTAGACATTTGACGTGACAGGAAACAAAAAGTTTTGTGAAAGAAAGGCTGTCAAGCCATTGAAATTTAATGTAGTTTGGGATAAAAATGAGGCCAAAGAACAAGGTCAAAAAACGATACGCTCTAAATACGAAAAAGAAAAAAAAAAGAAACGAGACCTTCATGTATTCTCGTTAATACAATAGTAAAAAAGATATTTTTCTGCGTTTTGTTAAAGACAAGTCACGCACAGAATAATTAAATATTGACTAAATCTCGCTTAATACAACATAAGGCGAAATAGAACAAAGTGCAGGGTACTAAAATTATTCTGCGCCATCACCCTGTCTGCTTTCAACATCAGTATTTGAAATATTTTCGAATATAAGATAATATAATTATATATTTTTGGCTAATTGATTTCTCACGTCAATAGTATTTGGGAGGATGTGCGTTGTGGCGTAATGGATATCAGCTCGGGATAAGAAATCTGAGAGCCGAGTTCTAATTCCAGTTGTCTACGTTAGATTCACTTACGTGCAAATACCCTTTTGTCTCTGTACTCCTCCCAGCTATGGCACTATTTACATTGCTCGGACTATCATCCTCATCTTTGTTGCCATATTTATCACAACGTTTCGGTCATTGTATGCTCTGGTCTTCTTCAGGTGGTTGGAATGTCGAACTAAAACTCTTTATTTCGCTCGCTGGGGTAGACTGTTCTAGTTCCACCTCGTCTACAGTCACTCTCTCACGGACGCGCCGTCGCCTCTCTCTGTCTTTTTTACAAATACTTTCATGGTAATTGCTCCGATGAGCTGCTTTCACTGGTTCCCAGACTCCATGAATTCAAGCGCCCTGCGAGGCTGGCATTCCACTGTAGAAACTTTTAAATGTAGCTGTCTCTTCTACTCCAATAGCTTCATACCTCGCACCTCTCACCTGTGGAACACCCTTCCCAATTACTGTTTCCCTGAGAGCTATATTCTCCAACTATTCAAATGTAATGTCAATCGACCACTCCAGTTACCTTGATCTACCCACTATCCCTCTCCTCAATCTTTATTCTATCACTCCTATTTGCCCTTGCTCCAAATCTTCTGCAACCCCCTGCATCCTAGTGGCTTCACGCCTTGCTCGGGGCGTAATGCTTAAAAAAAATGTCCAATGGATGTCCGTTATCAGTTATCTCCTGTTAATTCCCCTCTCCAAGGACACATGACACAGTGGATAAAGGCTTTAGTTAGTTCCAGTGAGAGGACCCAAAGAGTGAGAGTTCAAATACCTGGTTAAGGCGGTGGAGAACTTGAAGAAGGCCGGAGCGTACAACGGCCGAAACCTTGTGATAAATATGGCAACAAAGATGAGGATGATAGTCCGAGCAATGTAAATAGTGTACATAATACCTCATCTCAGAATTATAGACAGATTACAGCTATGAGTTGAATAGCAGGACAGACCCTATAGCCTTGGCTGGCAACCAGTCTACAGCAAAAGCAAATGATATCCTACTGCGGAAAAAATCTTCTATTTAGTGAATCGAAAAAGACAATGAATCAAAAGTGACATGATTGCCCAAGCGTGTGACACGTATGACACTTGACTGAGTGAACGAGTACCTAGAAGGGTGTGCGGCTGGCGTAGATCGTTGAACCGAGTTCGAATTCCGGCTTATGCTGTTACGTTCATTTTCACACTAATACTCTTGTAAAAGTTGTGATTTCATCAATTTTTCTCCCGGCTATGGGTTAAGTAACAGGGTAGAGTGGGACACTATAGCATTGGATGGCAACCAGTCTAAGAGAAGGAAATCTCTGAATTCAAAAACCATGGAGAAAACAGCAGGAAAACCGCTCTATTACCTTTTCTAAGAATGCATGGCATTTCATAGATAATAATAAAAAGGAATTTATAAAAAGCCATGATCATCAACCTCTCGAAAGGTTGCACGTCAGGCTAAATGACTGTTCCGTATAGGTTACAGGTTCGATTCTTGTCGGAGGACGAATATTTTCTATGAATATTTCTCGGACATTCAGACCGGTAAATATTATTAATACTGTTTATTATAAAACAGAGCATTTACTTAAATATTTGTATCTATAAAAAGAATGTATAAACATAAAAATGTCTTAAAATAATTGTCAGATTTTGTCAATTTCATAATGTAATATATTGTCTAACTTTTTCCATTTCTTTCAAATTTACTTTGTGGTCTGGTCAAAATTCTCTGCCTGACATATTTTCCTCTTGACGATAGTAAGATATGGTGTTGTCCGACGTGGATTGAGTTGTCCACTTGAATTTCAATGACACACCCACAAAATTTTGTTCTTATCTCCAAGTCAGGTTCAGACTCACTCGTTTAGTGTTCACACCAGTAGTAATCTGTCAAAACTAGATTAAGTGACACTGAATCTCTCTAATGCTACAACATTCTTCTTAGAATTGTAGCTGATATCTGAATTAAACCAAATTTGTACCCATGGGATTAGTTAGGGATCCATGGAACAAGTGAGGGATTATACCGGCTGTAGTTTCTCTGGAAATTATAAATGTGATGTTTTCGTGAAAAAGACAATATTCGTGCGAATGGGTCGATGATTGTAGTTTAGCTAAGTTAAATTTAAAGGACAATTTGAAACCAGCTCTCCATCCACAGTATCGGCTTGGTACCATTTTTACTGTAATTTTATAATAATAACAATCATCAACTATTCCCTTTAGTTCCAATTCTTTCATTTTTTCTATCCAGTCGTTGTTCCAAGTGTTCCGATAACGGATGATAAGTCTGTGACATTAATGTTCCACAATTTTCTCAGCTCCCTAGCAAGGTCAAGATACTTTTCTGCATTTTCACTTTCAAATCTACCCCCTGGTCTGCCCGAACAAAGAAATACATTTTCCGACATTTTTTTCATGTTTATTAATATTAGATGTTACATTTGAATTATTAATGTCGTTGTTGTTGTTGTCGTCGTCGTCGTCGTCGTGGTTAAGAGAGAGAGGTCCAGGGAATGTTATTTTGTAACAGTTGGGATTATTTTACCAGACCTGTCATTCATGATAATTTACATATTATAATAAAAATAATAATAATAATATTTTTTTTTCTCAGTGAGTGCCGACACTAGCGGTACCTGGTGACCTACAACGGGGCTTAAGTGACAGCAAGACCCCTCAATATTTTAGTTGTCTTTTCAATACTGGCATAATCGGAATGGTTCCAAATTTTCTTCTAATTTTCAGTCCCTCCGTGTTCTTCGGAGCTATGAGGAATAGCTCCGATAATGACTGGAACTACTGTCACTTTCATTTTCCACAAATTACCTCAGCCTCCTGCCATGAGTAAGATAGTGAACCCCCGAAAAAAATAACTATGAAAGTATAAAAATACAGTAAAAGTAACCAGCAATACATTTTATAGCAAAAATACCCGCAATAAATTTTTATATAAAAATTTACCAGCAACACCTATTTATAGCAAAATTACCAACAATATATTTTATCTGTAGTTGAAAGCATAAAATTGCTTTTGAAATATTTAGATTTTTGCATGAAATAACTTATAGATATTGATATGTCTCTAAACTAAATCAACCAACCAAACAACTAAAATGAAGGAACTTTTTAATGAAATTAATCCATATAATATCGGACAACTTCTAAAATCAAACTGTATCCCAAAATATAACCTCAACAAAACTACAATGATAAAACACGCATATCACTGCCTCTAGTAATTATGTCCATATCTATATGTATTTACCTCTTTTATACTGTAGAAAAATCACGTGAATTTTGGATTTTGAAACCTAGAACGCTGCATAACGTAGTAAAACGAACAGTAGAAAAAGTTTTGAAATTACAGAAATTCACAGACAATTTAAGCCCCTGAAGATGGTCTCAGATGTGATTGAAAGTACTTGGGAAAACAAAAACTATTTGAAAGGAAATTTTGGTATTTTTCTTAATCAATTTTCTAAGGCTAAGAAATTAATCCATGAACTTGAAAGGATCACAACCAAAATAAATCGACATGATATGTCTTGTCTAAATTATTCAACCAAACCTGTTTGAAAGAAAATATACTGCCTAAATTTACACACACACACATACACACACACAGACACGCACACACACACACACAGACACGCACACAATGCCTCAAAAACAAAACCATCTCTGCCTCCCATTAGAATGTCTGATACTTAACTCCACGAGAGCACCTCTTTGCGATTGCTTGGTCTCACATTGTCCGCTGACCTGGAACAAATAAATTGAATCAATAGCTTCATCCACTGCAAGGAAAGTTGGTTCCCTGTGTCTCGCCAGGAAATTTTTTTCGCCCGAATCCATCCTTCAAATCTATAAATCAACCATTTGCCCTTGCATGGAATATTGCTGCCATATATGGACTGGTGCCCCTCGATTTTCCCAGACTGCATGAATTTAAACTTGCTACTAGGCTGGCTTCTCGGTCCCACCCTTTCACTGTCAAAATAGTTAAATGTAGCCGTCTCTTCTACTATTACTTGTTTCCCTGATAGCTATAATCTCCAACTATTCAATGTAATGTCAATCGACATCTCCAGATGTCTTGATCTATTCCCTGTCCTTCTCTTCATCCTTTCCTCTATCACGCCTCTTTACTCTTTCTGCCACTCTTTGTAATCCCATAATTACGTGGTAGTGGTATCCCGCCTTGCTTGTGGTGAAATGCTTATATATATATATATATATATATATATATATATATATATATACTCAATGAAAACAGACAACTAAGGGTCCATTGGATATAATTTATTTCCCCAGGGAAAAAGAAATTCCCCGGGGAAATAAATTATATTCAATGTACCCTTAAAGTTGTCTGTTTTCATTGAGCTCTCTGGATTTCATCCTCATTGTGATTATCCATACGGATTACCAAGATTTTCATTACTTAATTATATATATATATATATATATATATATTAATCAATTGACCCAAAGCAAAGTGAGGATGCCACTAGTACGCAGGAAGTTACAGAAAGTGAATTTGAGAGAGAAGGTTGGGATTGAGGAAAGAATAAAAGATAAAGGGATTCAAGAAGATCGAAGCTAGCGATTGACGTTGCATTTAAATCTTTGAAAATTGTAGTTACCAGGGAAGCAAGTAAACAGAAGGGAGATCCGCAGGCGGGAAGTGCGAGAAAATAAACTGTTGGAGTAAATGTGTCAGTTACATTTAACTATTTCAACAGTAAAAGAATGGGACCTAAATGCCAATCTAGTAGCACGCTTAAATTGAAGTATTCGGGGGACCATGGAAAAAAAACTCGTCAGAGCAGTTGCCATCTTTTTAGCTTATGAGACATGACTTTTTTCTTGAAAAAAAATAAGGCTACTACACTTAAACAACAGAAACGGTAAGAACTCAACCAAAGAAGCCAGCTATGCATCTGGGAAAACGGCCTTTTGTAAGGAAAACAAAACAGGCAAATAATCCGTTGTCAGCTGCCAAATGACATTGACATTTATAAGCTTACAGGATGTCACTGCCAATTCCTGTTTCTTCACTACCTTTGCTCTCATGTACACACTTTCTCTGTTTCTGTCGACGTAAGTATCCAAATGTCTATCTATGTATCTGTTTTTATATCTATCTATCTATCTATCTATCTATCTATCTATCTATCTATCTATCTATCTTATTTTAGAAGTTTATGCTATTTTATTCCAGTTTGTTCCCCGCTATCTCACTCTCTCCCTGTTACTATCATTCTATTTATCTGCCTGTTTCTATCATTCTAGAAGTGCCTATCATATTGTATTTATTTCAGTTTGTTCCTGACTCTATCTATCTATCTATCTATCTATCTATCTATCTATCTATCTATCTATCTATCTATCTTATTCTGGAAGTACCTATCATAGTGTCTTCTTTGTTATCTATCTAGCTAGTAATATTTTTCTACATATGTCCATCACGTGCGAACTTAGATTGTTACTATCTATCTCTCTCTCTCTCTCTCTCTCTCTCTCTCTATATATATATATATATATATATATATATATATATATATATATATATATATATATATATATATATATTATATAAGATTATAATAAAAACATATTGAAATCGATACACAAAAGCTTTCATGTTTCAATGCATAGATTGTACTTCTTCAGACGATGGTAAGTAACTGGTGATTTTTCATTTAATCACCAGTTTACCATCGCCTGAAGAAGTACAATCAATGTATTGAAACATGAAGTCTTTTTCGATTTCAATATATTTTTATTATAATCTCTTATAATAAAAAATAATAATAATATATTGCTCTACTTTATATATATATATATATATATATATATATATGATGACTAAAAGTAATATTTATCTGTCTACATATATTATTCTAGAAATGCCTATCCTATTCTATCTCAAATTGTTCCTTGGTATCTATCGCATTCTCTTCATATCTACAATCATATCTATCTATCTATCTATCTATCTATCTATCTATCTAACTATCTTATTCTTGAAGTGCCTATTCTTTTCTCTCTCTCAGTTTGTTCCTTGTTATTTACCTATCTATTTATATTTTTGTAGATCTGCCTATCAAAAAGATAGCAACATATATAGATAGCAATGAATTCAGTTTTTTGTTATGTATAAATTGTCTCTATTTTTTATTTTTAATTTCGCGCATGTCCGTTTTTGATTTTGTCGACAGCACAGTATAGTAGGGTCAGTTGGGCACCGTCTGTGAGAAAAAAAGAGCACCATGACGCACTTCACTCCGCCAGAAATTTGGAAACGGCATGCTGTACTTCTTGACATTCGCACAGGAAGCCCCGATACGAACATTTCGGAGTGTTTGGGTGTCAATCTGAGGACAGTGAAGAGGATTCAGAAAGAGTTGGATGAGTCTAATGGTGATTACGAAGGCATTTGGAGTGATCACTAGTGATCAGACGTTATGCTTACATACATCTTCCCACATGAGGCCACGGGAGGCTTACATCAAGTGCCTTGAGGAGGTAGTACTTCCTTTGATCGAAAGGGTGGCTGGTGGAAGACCCTATGTCTGGGAACAGGACTCTGCACCATGCCACACAAGTAAAAGAACCCAGTCATAGCTGTCAGACAATTTATGCAACCACATCATCCTTTCTATCTGGTCACCTAACTCCCCAGACTGTAACCCCCTTGATTATTATGTGTGGGACGCAGTTGCGAGAGACCAACAAAATTTCTAGTAACACCATGATGAACTGAAGGCAAGGGTTATGGTAGCACTCCTTAATTTAAACAAGGAGACCGTCCAGAAGAGATGCAGGAGATTCCGAAGTCGTCTGGAGGGCATGGTTGAAGCCAATGGCGATTTTATTGAATAAATTTATTCTTTAGTATTTCAAGATATTGTTGTGTAATTTTGGTAAATATATCTGTTAGAATCGTCATCCACTTATCTTATTCACTTTCTCCCCTCCGGCAGAGATGGCTGTAAAGGCCCAGCATACTTTTGTAGTCAAAAAGAGTCTGACGAGGCCATTCGTGTGAATTTGATTTTGGTGAACAACTCAGCGCAACGAAGAAGCCCACTTGGCCAGAAGCGCCTCCCTCGTGGCTCAAAGGAGATTGAGACAAACGAGATCTGGCAAACCTGATTGTATCTGGCTATCGGATGCTTGGTCTGTCAAGGTTCGCCTTGTAGACCTTTGCCTATTGCGCAGTTGGGTTCTTCGTGGATTGGTCCTATTCAGTCTGGTCCCCACTTCTTCTCAACTTTACCATCACGTAAGTGTATGTAATGAACTCAACTGCAATTTAAATGCCTCAAATAAAGTATGGGTTAATAATGGGCTATTGGACTTTTTATCAGTATACAATAAATGAAGGGGCCATAATAAAAAAAAAGAGGTTAGGAAATTATTTAAATCAGCAGTCCCCAAGGCCGAGGCCATGGACCATTTGATACCAAGCCCCACAGAAAAATAAAAAATGTTTTTTTTTGTTTATTGACTATCACGGTCTGGTTTATTGTGTTTTGTTACGCCCGTGACTGACACCGACCCTCCCCGCTACCAGGTCAGTGGAAAAATTGTCTTGTACCTCTCCAGTTCCAGGACAATGGAAAGTTTGTCCTGTATGACACCGGTCCGTGACAAAAAAAAAGTTTGGGGACCACTGATTTAAATGATTAAAAAGTGCGAAATAAATAAACGCGGCGATATTCCTAAACTCTTGTCACAATCGGTGAAGACCGGTAGTTGACAACTTCACTCTCCATGGTGGGCGCTACTAATGCCCGGTACACACATGACACCGGAGGTCAAGGGATGTTAAACTTGCCTACCTTTTTTAAACCGAATACTGCATCCGTTTGGCACGCACTATCATGCCCTCATTCGACATCCGATAATTCACGTCACTTTGCCATGAGCAGCCGAACTGGCGTCCATACTGACTAACTAGACGTCAGAGAACAACTGAATCTATAATGGAATTTCCAAGACGATTTTACCAAATTCCATTAGTTCTATATTTTGACATTTGGCCCGTCAGTCTCTCTCTCCCGCTCTCTCTCTCTCTCTCTCTCTCTCTCTCTCTATATATATATATATATATATATATATATATATATAGTCACTGATGAAATTATTTGTACACCCATAAATTTTGAATATTTTTATGCATTTCTCAGAATCTAATAGTCGTATGATGCCAGGTTTTTTTATATGTTAATAAGCACAAAAAGAGGAATATAAAACTCAATTTTCAGAACAGTAGATTAAATAAATTGGCGAATTTGTTGCATTTAACCTATTGTTCTGAAAAAACTACTGAGTTTTATATTTCTTTTTTGTGTTTATTAACATATAAAGAACCTGTCATCTTACGGGCATTAAATTCTGAGAAATGGATAAAAATATTAAAAAATTCATGGGTGAATAATTCGTCGTTGACTGCATATATATATATATATATATATATATATATATATATATATATATATATATAGTCGACTCTCCCGTCGATTTCGACATATGAGGGTCAAGCAGACCAGTTTCCAGGAAACCGACAGCCCAGCCCGTCACCGGCACATGAGATTTGATTATAGTGGTGAAGGCCTCGTGCAGAACCATCCACACATTTTGAAGGTACGAATACAGAGACCTGGTGCACTAAGTGCCACAAGGTTCCCAAACGACCCTCCGCAGGTTTTGAATTCAGAGTTGTCCTTCTCCTAGATCAGTTGCCAACCAAGGCTATAGAACCCAGTCTGTCCTGCTATTTTACCCATAGCTGGAGGGAGAAGAAGAGGATTCATACCTTTTCCAAGGGTATGAGCACGTAAGTGAATATAATGGATTCGACTGAATTCGAACTCGGCTCTGCGATTCCTCAATCCATATATATATATATATATATATATATATATATATATATATATATATATATATATATATATATATTGGGGTAAAATGTTATTAAAGACAACAGACATTTTGTGCCGATTAATTTTATTGATCAACTTTTTCCAAATTACGAATAATCCTTCTCGGATAAGGAGAAAATACCGTCAGAAATTCTCCTAAAGTTGATTTTGGTGTTTGAATTTGCTATATTCAAATTTTTATATGGCCAACTTAGAAAGCAAAATATTTAATAAAATTAATAACGCTAAAATTTACGCATGATATATTGATGAAATCTTCATCCAAACAAAAACCGTTAATGATATCCTAGAACCTTTTTTAAACCTGAAAAGAAATTACGTTTTAACGTTCACTTAAGAACTAAATGTCAATAGAAAATCCCATTTCTAATATTCTTATTGACTATAACAGTAATAATTTGACCATATCTCAGTATAAAAAGTCTACTAGTTCTAACTTTTGCCTTCTAAGCTACAAGAGTGAATGCCCTGAAAAATATTAAACTGCTCTCATTAATAACCGAATCCAAAAAGCTAAACACATTTCCTCATCTAAAATAGTTTTCCATAAAGAATCAAATAATATAAAACAAACAATTATCAGTAACGGGTTCCCTAATTATAGAGTCGACAAGCAAATCAAATTTCATTTAATCAAGAACAGTTTTAATAATAAAAAACTAGTCACAAACATAATATTGACAACACTATTAAAATATATTACCAAAATCAAATGCGCCATAATTACAAAAGAAAAAAAAAAATGAAACTGCAATAAAAACATACTATCGATATATAAAAACAATCGATAAAAATAAATACATTATATTGATTATTTACTACAATTCAAAAATAGCAAATCTATTATTAAAAATAATATGTTCAAATTTCCATCCCCATATATAAGACGAATGTTGTGTATGAAAATACTCACGCGGAGAATGTTTCTCTATAAATAAATAAAAAAAACACGGAACGTCTTACATAGGATATACCACAACCACACTCTCACGGCATCTCACGTGCCACCTACGGACAAGAGTGCCATCAGACAATACATTAATAAGCAGCATCATCATAGTGACATTAGAAATCTACTCACAAGCATACCCAAATATAACAGTAAAAACAGACTTATGACCCTCAAAGCAATACTGATACAGTAAAAACAACTATCTACGCCATTGCATTCTACAAAACTCGCCATTTGTCTCTACCTATCCTGATGATAACTTAAGAAAGTCGAAAACGTGGACCATATTTCTTGCGAAATGAACGTTGGACGATTTCTGACGGAATTTCCTCCTTTTCTGGGGAGGGTTAGTCGTAATTTGGAAAAGACGATCAATAAAATTAATTGACATAAAACATCTGTTATCTTTAATAACATTCGCTGCCTAAATACACGCACATATATATATATATATATATATATATATATATATATATATATATATATATATATACGTTCTTTTTATAGATACAAATATTTAAGTAAATGCTCTGTTTATAATAAACAGTAATAACCGGCCTGAATGTCTGAGAAATTTTCATAGAAAATATGCGTCCTCTGACAGGAACCGAACATGTATCCTACACGGAACTGTCATATAGCCTGGCGTGCTTTACCGATTTAACCACAGAGGAGCGTTTCAGTTAGCAAGCTCGATTTTACTGTTTTTAAACTACAATTCTCCATCATTTTCTCTAGTACATTCATATCTGCTCGATGCGTATTCAAATGTAAACAAATGACGTCAGACATTATGAAATGAACAAAGTCCGACAATTATTTTAAGACATGTTTTTATGTTTATACTTACTTTTTATTATAAATTAATTGATTTAAAATATGTTTTTTCGCTACACAGTTCCAACCATGTTTCAAAAATAGAAGCTAAAAACCCCGAATTTAATTTTGCAATTAAATTAAATACATACTTTCTTTTTATAGATACAAATATTTAAGTAAATGTCCTGTTTATAATAAACAGTATTAACGACATTTACCGGCCTGAATGTTCGTGAAATTTTCTTAGAAAATATGCGTCCTCCGACAGGAATCGAACCTGTATTATAAACATAAAAATGTCTTAAAAATAATTGTCGGACTTGTCCATTTCACACACACACACACACACACACATATATATATATATATATATATATATATATATATATATATATATATATATATATATATATATATATATATATATATATATATATAGGTGTTAAAAGGTTATGAACCTGATTATGTCTCTTTACAACAAAAGGTGATGTTTAGTCCATCCTCAAATTTCGGAAGTGGGTGGGTAGAGAATTTTTCAGCACCGTTAGTATTTATATTGTATTACTCTATGAAAGTAATTGGCAGACAATAAATTTGTATTTTTCTTATTAATTGCCGGTGCTTAAAATTAGAACAATTAAATGTTTCCCACGTCATCTGCCTTTTGTTTCAACATCTGATAAAAACTGTCACCTTGGATTTAATAGCTTCGTGGACTGTGAAATGTATTCATTGTGCGAGAGAAAAAAGCAACAGAAATTCACAAGGATTTCTAATTTTGGAACCATTCCATTTTTTTTGTTTTTTGTTTTCTTTTAGTCTTGTCATTTTATCTTGTATGCGAAAATATTCTGAATAATGCATTTCTGTACCGCTTTATGTGTTTATTTATCACAATATGTATGCATATATGCATGCATGTGTGTATGGACACGTGACCGAGTGGTTAGAACGTTTGTTTTCTGACCATGAGGCTCGGGTTCGAATTTCACCACGGTCGATTTAGGTCTGTGGAAGTTGATCCCAGCGTGCGACACCCTTGGAAAAAATCATAGCACGGGTTGACCCAAGCCTTGTGCGGGAAATTGGGTAGACGGAGCTCACAAGTCATTGTGACCGAGGGTCGTTCAGACTGTTAATCACGCTAGATAACGCCCTCTCTCCCAGAATCTGTAACCGTAAGGTCCGCTCGGCATAGCTGGAGTATAAATTACAGGTTGACTCTGTGGGTGTTGGAAAAACACAAAGGCATTCAACCTGGATTGGCTAGCTGCCTTAGAATACGCGCATCCTCGGATACGAATTGCCAGCCATTATGTATGTAGGTAGATCTAAATAACGTTATAGTCCGACAAACCTGACATGCAGAAGGCCTGCAATGTAAGATCTGTACCAGGTGTGAACTCTTGCACTGACCAAATGTTTTTCGTCATAAAACCAGCTGCTCAGAATTATACTACTGTGAAGTCATCAAAGCGCATGAATGTTGCAAAACTCCTTCCCATTGACATTGGACAAGTTCTGCAAACTGGAACTCAGGTGAATTCAATTATCTACAAAAAAAAATGATCAGATCTACAATGCCGAGTTAAGTTTCAAACCATCATTAGTTTATAAAGATGAAATCAAACATGGCGACGAGGTCAAGTTTTACGTGGGCTCTACGGAAAACAATTGGAAATCGCGCTTTTACCACCACTGAATGACATTTGGCCGTATCAAATATCGAAACAACATTGCCCTCTCCAAATCTTTTCTGAGTGATAAAAAGCGAGAATAAAAACCCAATTATCAGCTGTCATTTAGTAGCGAAATCTAAGGCCTTCAGCGGGAAATGCAATATATATAACTCATACACTACGTATATTTATTAATATATATATATACCGTGGATATGATTTTCACAGTGCAAGAAACCCAAGAGAACGTACAGATATTCGTGGATCTTACAAAGGCCTTTCTACACTGTAAACATAGAAATTATGGACGATCTTGAGACGTTTGGATCGCCCTCGTCATTTTGTAAATGTCATTCGGTCTTTTCATGACATGGAGATCCCTATTAATGTTGATTGTCTATTTTCAAAGCCCCCCAATGTCACCAAGGAAGGTGACCTTTTAGCATCTACATTGTTCTCCATTTTCTTTTCTGTGTTCTCTGTGCATTTAAGGCTAGTGTATATACAAGGCATTCGGACTAAACTTGACAATTTTTTAAGGGAAAACAAAGTGAATATCTAAGCCAAAAATAAATTTATTGGAAATATGGAAAAGTGACATATGGGTTATAATAATGATCAAAAGACAATTCACTCAAAAAAAGGCCACCTTCAGCATCTACTACAGGTTCAATCCGACTCCGGAATCTGGCACAGCGGCCTTCACGATGTTCCTAGGAAGAGCCTCAAAATGGCCTTGTTGTTACAGGCAGTGTGATTGATGTCTTTCGCAACCACGCCCCACAGTTAATAATTCATGGGATTAAAATCAGGGGATTTAGAGAGCCAGACATTTGAGTTGGTGAAGTCGTAAAAATTATCTGACAACCAATTCTGACTCTTCCTGGAAGTGTGGCAGAGAGCTGAATCTTGCTGCCACCCTCTCCAAACAAGGCCTGACCACGGTGTTCAGCAAATGTACATAGCCATCCAAAGATGTGAGGTGGCATGAAATCATCCTCACTAAAGACACATGAAAGCTAAGGAAAACTTGGTCTTCATGACACAAGGAACGTCATATGGAATGTAGGCAAGCCATTTGTTGTCATCCTGGGTAAGACGATAAACTACATCTGTGTCCTTGGTAAGACGATAAACTACATCTGTGTCCTGGGTAAGACGATAAACTACATCTGTGTCCTTGGTAAGACGATAAACTACATCTGTGTCCTGGGTAAGACGATAAACTACATCCAACAGCAAGACCTCTGACCAGGAGGCTTTGAGGAGCGTGGAACCACCTCTTAATTGCTGGTGTTCCCAGGTTCACCCTGACCCGGGGTGGTAGCACCTGTTAGGGTCCCAACTATAGGCAAATAGTTAACCCCAAAATGGGGTCAAAACACAATGAAGTGTAAAAATAGATTTTAATACCAGAAATACATTTTTGAAGAAAAAATATTACTAGCAATAAATTTTTGGGAAATATTAGCAGCAATACATTTTTGAAAAAATAGTACCAGCACTAAAAAACTTGTTGTTATTAAAAAAACTGTTGAAACTTGACTAATGCATGGAATAATAATGCAACACAAAATGTACTTAGAACAAAATGTATTGAAACAAGAAAGTGTACACAATATTTACATATAGTCTTTTGTATATTCTTGGGAAGACCGTTCCTTGAGAATGTGTTGATTGAGTCGCAGTCGGGCAGAGTCTCTGGTTGAATCTCTTGATTCCTCCCTCTCTTCCCGGTACCAACCATATTTATATGGTCGGTACTCCACTATGCAAATTAGGTGGATCCTACCACAACAATAACTCATTGAGGTGTTGATATGTTGTAAAACAAAACAAACCAAACAAGCCGAACCATCTGTTGTTCTGGGTGTTGTGCTACTGGTCCTGACAAAAATTATTTTTATCAAAGAACCAGGTTCAATAGGATGTTTCATCTTGTTCAGGAGTTTCTTTGCCTTTGTCAGGAGTTTCTTTGCCTTTTCTCGAGACTTCTCCGTAAAAAACTTTACCTTTATACCACTTGTATGACTGGTAGCGGAGGTTGTCATTCGAGGCCAGCTTCATGGTAGAAATTGCAACAGTCATTTTCCGCGCCAAAGACGCATTTCCTTGCCTGGGTCTTCCATTATATTCCCCTGCAGTTGCATGAATTTTGGTGTATGGAGGCAATCAGAACGGCTTCTGTGTTCTTTCTTACAAGCCCCGCCTCGTAGTCTCAGTTGTAGCTCTCCACGTCCTCATGTTTCAACGATGTTCAAAGAGCGGTCAGCAGCTGATTACGGCTTTTTTGTGCCCAGCATGAATCATCATGATAAAGGTCACCCTTTTCCAATATTCAGGTGATTTCCACTCGTCCTTGTCAGTTAACTTTAACACCTCTAAAACTATAGTTACTAGGCTTCACAATGCTGTTCACTTTTTACAGATATTCTAAACCAATCTGAAAAAATAAGAAAACTTGGACTCAAATTTAGGTCGAACATCCTGTATATTGGATATCATACAACTGCTAAACTATTCAGCATCTAACGTTTCTTCACTAAATCTAAGACCAATGATCGTGACTTGATCACCTGAACAGAACAAGAAATGCAGGCTCCGGTGGATAACGTTTCCTGCCCCTGCAAAATCTTTGACCTTACTATCAGCCTGGAGAAGACAGTGGTCATGTTCCAACCTGTTCTGGGCTCACCTTAGATCGAGCCATCAATATTTACGGATGGCCACAAACTGAATATGATAGATATATTTACATACCTTGTAACACTATAAAAAGACACTGTGCTTTTGACGATGAAATATCTGATCGTGTAAAAAAAGGTAATTGATGTTTTTGCAGCACTAAAAATCGAGTTTGATTTCAGAGAGAACTTAAGAAATTCATATTTTGTTAGCTTTTTTATCCCAAGTACTTTCAACCATCGCAGTTGTTAACAAGAACCAATGTGGTGTCTTCTGGTGAGTAAATAGTTAAATTCTGTCTACCACACTAACTATTGGTTCTTGATAATGACTAAGATGGTCAAAAGTACTTGAACAAAACAATAATGTGAACTTCGGACAGTTTATTCACAACCACGAGCGCAATACTCAACACCTTATTCGACGGTTGAAAAAATATAATCTCTATCTATAAAAGGCAGGATGTGTGTGTGTGTGTCTGTGTGTCTGTGTGTGTGTGTGTGTGTGTAACGAATGCACGGCCGCAATTTTCGACGGATTTGCACCAAAATTTACATGCACATGCTCCAAATTAATGGGAAGGCCAAGAACGACTTTGCATTTCCCAACTCCCATCGATGGTGGAAATAATCGATTTTTTCGTGCTTCTACGGCAGTTTTCATGTAGTTTGCGGCCATTTTCTACTGGCCAGAGTGAGAGCCTATAGCTGGCTGCCACGAATAGGCAGGAAGATTCTATTGGCCAGCGTGACAGCCAACAGCTGACTGATACGAATGTTAACTAGCATGGTAGCATGCAAAAAAAATCGATAGCTGCAGTCGTCACAAGTGGGAAAATTTTAAATCTGCATGGCACTTTACTCCAATTGGCTCAACGTTGATTCTGATTCCGCAGAACTGGGTTGGGTGTGAAAAATTATTTGTTGTTAACATTCTTTTTTTCATTCGGTTTTTCCAGTTACGAGTCCTTTTTTTAAAGCTGATCGTTTTGTGTTCATTTTGTTTAGTTCTTTTTTGTAACATATTTAATGTTTAGTATAGAGCTTAGAAAAAATTCGCAGTGTGAGATAGGCAAGAAGTAAGGCATGTAGCAACATCAGCACGGCAAAGGGCACTCCTTTAAAGGCAAGGAAGGGCAAAAATATTTTAAGTCAAGTGATAGCGATTGCTGTATGAGTCGTACGATTTTTGAATCAAGCACGGGCAACGCCGGGTATGCTGCTAGTAAAAAATAACATGCATGAAATAATAGACAGACGTAGTTCGTTCTTTTTAATCAAACATGTTTTGGGTGAATATAAGAGCTGTGAAACTGTTTGTCTGTGGATAACACTATATTTGCTCCCGGGAAATCCGGTTGAGCTCTCGAGACAAAGCAGATTTAAAAAACAGCGGCTCCTATTGCTATTGATGCGTTACTCTTCAGGTACGAATTGAGTTCTCCAGGCCGCTGGCGTATTTCGTATAGAAAAAAAAAAAAGTTAAAATTTCCTTTCTTCACTGCCGTGCGACGATGGCCTAGAGTTAAGCTATCTGGCTGAAGTCAGATATGTCGTGTTTCGATCTCAGCTTGATGCAAACGGACGTCTAGTCATGCTGAAGAGCTTCGAAACAGTGTGTCTGTGGATAATACTATATATATATATATATGTGTGTGTGTGTATTGTATATATGTGTGTATATTGGGTTGGTGCATAGTTATCAGGTGTTTTTTGTAGGCGAGTTATTTGTTAATAAAAATTGCTGTTTTGTTTACTTTTCTTAATAAAAATATTTCATTATTTTCAGGTTATAAAAATGCTTGTCGATAATCACGCCTTCCATAATAATCATTTTAAAATGTTATTGTTGAATTGTTAGGTTTCGTTTTTCATAATAAATATTGGTTAAAACGCCTGATAATTATGCACCAACTCAATATATATATATATATATATATATATATATATATATATATATAGTTTTAGTCCAGAATTAATTAAAATCAAGAATAATGGATTTCTTATTTATTAATCCGACAGATTTTAACGCTTTAAACGTTATTTTTAGTGGATGCTCATATTTGAGTAGACGCTCTGTTTATTTAATAAACAGTATATTTATTTATTTTCGTCTACGGGCCTGAATTTTAGAGAAATCTTATTAAAGAAAAAGTTGCGGTATCCAGCAAAATTCGAACCTGCGTCTCCCTGGGCAGAGGTAGACCCTCGTTAGATCCGTTTAAAATGTTATATATATATATATATATATATATATATATATATATATATATATATATATATATATATATATATATATATATATATATATATATATATATATATATATATATATATATATATATATATATATATATATATATATTCTTGGTTCTACTATTTATTTTTACTCTTTAGCAAAAGAAAAAAATTCCATTGTAATTAAAGAGATGCCGTTTTTTTTTTTACTTTGTCTCTCGCTTTACTTTTTAATCTTTCCTATGTCTTCTCCTAACTTTTCTTAACTTCAACCCCAGGCTATAAAAATTCAATTTGAAAATGTTAATCTAACGAATCCAAGATTCTTTTCTTAATTCCAATTTCGATTTTCTGTCTACCATCATCACCGATTGAGAATTTCTAAGCATTTTTTGTTCTTTCTCCAAGTGACATGAGATATTTAATTGATTTTCCTGTATCATTTTTTTTTCTCGCTAAGCAGTTCGTTTTCCGATTTCTATTTTGCGTTTTAAGCATTTTTAACTTAATATTAACATTTTTATTATATATTTATCTTTTTGTTCCATTCATATTTATCTTTTCATATATATATATATATATATATATATATATATATATATATATATATATATATATATCTTCTTTTCTCATCTGCTATACCATTACCCAGCTTGTTTGTACGTACTACCGTTACACTTTTCAAGCAATATTTAGTAGCAGATCGATGCCAAGCTCCAGACCATTCTGACCTGCAATCGCCTACGCTTTCTGGTGGAGAAACCATGACAAATGTAACAATACGATTTCTCACACATCCTTAGGAGATAAATAGACTCTTTTTGCTTTTAACCAGAGTTTCTTTAGAATCTCGCCTCCAGTCCATCTTTTAAGTCAATTTAATGACCAGAGTTTTCAGGAAGCCTTTCTCCAGCCTGCCTTTGAATTGGCAAACATAAAATTTTGTTAATGATTTTAGATAATTATAAAAGTAGTGTCCTTTGAAAAACTGAACACCCAAAAAGCCTAATGGGTGGTCTTCATGTACGAAACACAAGTGGACGGATAAAGGTGGTGAGACTGCAGCCGGTGTCTATACAATGAGTAATCAGTGATGGGCAGTTAGTGAGGAAGGGACTGACAGTCAGTGAGGAAGGGACCGATAGTCAGTGAGGAGAGGACCAGCGAGCAGTGAAGAGTCAGCAGTAGCTGAGATGGTCAGTGAATATAAGGGTCTTCTTTCCGTAACCTGAAGTTAATAAGACAGCAGTTCACTTTCTCGAAGCCGAAGGAAGACATTGCTGATTAACCCTTTGAGTCCTGACCACCGGTTTACCGGTGGTAGAGAAAAATGACGTAATCCCAAGTCACCGGTTGAACGGTGGTAGAGGAAAATGACTTAATGCCCAGCCACCGGTTGAACGGTGGGTAAACACTTGTAACTATTTTTATATCTAGCGGGAAACATTCTCCTTCTCTCTTTATGCCTGTTGATTCCTTTTCTTATGCTTCTTGATTCCTTGGGGAACACAGGACTGCAACAGCACTTCTCCAACGGACGTGGTTCCAGCCGATCCTCTTCAACTCATGTCGTGCCGGCTGCCTTCACCTTTGCATCAACACTTCTGCGCTAAGTCTGTTTTGGTCGATCCACTTTGTGTAGCTGGAGCATGGCTTGTGTAACATTCTCCAGCGCCTCAGTGATTCTCTGCTAATGTTCCTCAAAGGCTTCTAGGAAGAGGATGAATATAGACCTGTTCTTTCACATAGCCCCATAGAAAAAAAAATATGACAAGGCATCAATTCAGATGAACGAGATGGACATCTCAAAAAACATCACTGTCACGCCCTATCCATCTTCTTGGTAGATTCTCAATTAGCAAAGTCAACTTAGTTTTTGCACATTTTGCTAAAATCTGAGAACATTTGAGCGAGAATTGACTATGATATTAGACTAAAAATCATGTCATTTTATATACACATTCTCTCTCTCTCTCTCTCTCTCTCTCTCTCTCTCTCTTTCAAAGATAGTTTGAAGCCAAGAATGCTGGCAGTCAGTGGGATGAAATGCTCGATATCAGTGATAGAGCATTAATAGAATGAATACAAATATAACATTTGTCACTTAGCTGATTCGCGTTACCTTCAGTATACTGATTCTAGAGTTTCGTAGACAGCAAAAAAGAAAAGTAAAGCTTGCACCAATGAAAAGTGCATATATATATATATATATATATATATATATATATATATATATATATATATATATATAAAACAAACAGAAAATAAGCAGTCAATTGTTGTTCTCCCCTGACGAGACAACGGAGTAATTGCAGGAGGGTGCGTCTACGAATCTTCTGTAGAGTAGGGATGCTGAAGGTAACAGCAATCAGCTAAGTGACAAATTTTTTATTAGCAATAATTTTCCACACTTCTCACCCTCCCTCTCTCTCTCATATTTATATGCATATATATATATGTATACATATATATATATATATGCATACATATATAAATTACATATATATAAATAGCATACATATACATACATATATACGCACATTCCCACACATATTCAGGAGACAATATATATATATATATATATATATATATATATATATATGAAGAAAAATATATACGGAAAAAACAAACAAAAATCCTTATATACAATTATGCTGTTTTAATGTTAATATGTCAACGTCGGACGTTTCGGTCTAATAAACCATCTTCAGGACATATTCATAAATTATAGCATTATCAATACAACATGACAACGACGATGTACATAAGAACAAGACTTATCCAAACAAATAACTGAAAGTTTTATAAGATCAGCGCTCTTCATACTGTCGGATCTATATCCATATATTTGCTTACATATATATTTTTAAAAGTTACTCCAAAATTCGCTTGAAGATGAAATGGAACTAATGCTTTTAATTTAATTGCAAAATTAAATTCGGGGTTTTTAGCTTCTATTTTTGAAACATGGTTGGAACTGTGTAGCGAAAAAAAACTATTTTTTTAAATCAATTAATTTATAATATATATATATATATAATCTTGATTCACTTAAATCAGTTACAAAGCAAAACCTAATTCGATTGAACCCCACCGCTAAGTTATAATTTAAAATTATTTAAATTTGGTTTTCTCATAAACACACACACATGCACGAACACACACATGCTCACAGATACGCACACATATACATAGTTTTTCAAAGATTTTCATGCGAAAAATGCAAACATATATATATATATATATATATATATATATAAATTTTCAAACAAAACCATTTTTGAATTACTCAACCAGCACAAGGATGCATTGGTTGAGTAATCAAAAAAGTGTCTTGACCCAAAGAGTTCAATACCTTGCTGCAGCAGAGCGAAGAAAAACTTGGAGAGTTGAGTTACTAAAGGGAATTAACTGATACTGAGATATCCCAAAGAGGCATGGCACGTGGAATTAGAACAATCTACACCCCCAACCCTAGAATAAATGAAGGGTTCGTTTGAAAATTCCAACGTATATCACCTGAAGAAGGCTGGAGCACACAAGGATCAAAATGTCGTGAATATTGCAATAAAGATGAAGCCAACATATATATATATATATATATATATATGTGTGTGTGTGTGTGTGTGTGTGTGTGTGTGTGTGTGTGTGTGTGTGTGTGTGTGTGTGTGTGTATATATATATATATATATATATATATATATATATATATATATATATATATATATATATGTACATAATATATGTTTCACTGAAAGGGTTAGCTTTCCCAGGTGATATTTGGATTTTTATTCTCGTTTTTTAGCTGTCAGAAAAATTTGCTGTTTCGATATTTGATATTGGCCAAATTTCATTCGGTGGTAGTAAAAGCGGGATTTCCAATTGTTTTCCGTAGAGCCCACGTAAAATTGACCTAGTCGCCATCTTTGATTTCAGCTTTATAAACTAACGATTTGGACATACATAGGAATAGCAAACACTACCCGTTTAATGGTTAGTGTTTGCTATTTCTGCAATTGCAGTTATCGTTTATGGGGATGTTGTTACTTTGAAGGTTGGTGAAATGCTTGTTTAGAATGGAACTGTTGTGTCGAACTATATACTGGTCAGTGTTTTAGCACAACTATAGCTAACTTTGATGTCATTTTTTGAGAAAGATCTTATTAAGTATTGGGAATGACTAAAGCTTATAATATATATATATATATATATATATATATATATATATATATATATATATATATATCAATTTTGCATTTTGATAATTATTACTTTTACTACCACCGAATGAAATTTGGCCATATCAAATATCAAACAGCACTGTCCTCTCCAAATTTTTATGGCAGCTAAAAAGCGAGAATAAAAAATCTAAATATCACCTGGGAAAGCTAACCGTTTCAGTGAAACATATATTATGTACATTATATATATATATATATATATATATATATATATATATATATATATATATATATATATATATATATTAAAGACATTTTATGTTTAACATTCAAAGGACGAATATTTTCTATGAAAATTTCTCAGACATTCAGGCCGGTAAATGTTATTTAATACTGTTTATTATAAACAGAGCATTTACTAAAATAGTGGTAAAGTCTTTATGAAGAACCAACCACACTTTTTGAAGAGCCGAATACAGAGACCTTGTGCACTATGTGCCACAAGGTCCCCAAACGACCCTCCGCAGGTTTTTGAATTCAGAGTTGTCCTTCTCCTAGACCAGTTAACATTAAAGGCTATAGAATCCACTCTGTCCTGCTAATTAACCATAGATGAAGGCGGGGGAGATGAAGTGGAGGAGAAGAAGAGGATTAATACCTTTCCCAAGGGTATTAGCACATAAGTGAATGTAATAGATTCGACTAGAATTCGAACTCGGCTCTCCGATTCCTCAATCTCCGATTCCTCAATATCAATATATATAATTTTCAACTTTTGGAAGTAAAGTCTGATGATCCAGAATAAATTATTTCACCACAGCCCTTAAAAGGGCTGTGGTGAAATAATTTATTACATGGAACCTTAAAGTGGTCTGTTTTTTATTCAAACATATATATATATATATCTGTGTGTCTGTGTGTGTGAGAGAGAGATAGAGAAAGTGGCTGTACAGGGTAATATGTGGATATCTTATTTTGCATTTTGATAATTACTTTTGGCAGAGCCATAAGATCGATTTGATAGATTGCACAATAAACTTATTATCGGAACATCAAAAAGCAAGAAAAAATACCGGTGGCACTCGTTGGGAAAATTAATTAAGAATCAACGCTTTTTGTTCGAGGGCTTTTTAAAGAATAGAAAATATCTATATTTGAATCATTCCAATATGTATGTTATCAACCAATCCTATATTTTGCTTTTGCTTCCGACAAAGGACTAACATCTGTGTCCATTGCATCCACCATATGGTGTTTATCTTAATTGTTTGAATAAATATCACGATTATTTCGAACTTCTCTAGTCAAGGATTTCCCCATTGTTAAACGAATTGCGCCAAGAAGAAAAATGAAGGAAAAAAGAGATCAGACTCAGCTGGGTAAAATACTGAGAGGTGCCCGGTCCCTGGGAACAGCTGCTCGGGGTTGTACCCAACTCATTGCACTAGGGAGAGGAATCGGTGGTCATACCGAAGCTAGCACAACAGAACTTTGCGAAGGTTGGGCAATTTTTGGCCCGGGTGTACACGCTCGGGTTACCTACATTAAACCCAACCTTGTGTCATATTGCGTCTTGGGGTCGGAGGATAAATATTTCTCAAACACTACCGTTGTCTAGACACCAGATATCGCAACCACTTTACTGCAACTACCTAGAGTTATTTATATGTACTATGTTACTTTTGGACGTGGGTGGTAATGGCTCTCCACAACTTCCTATACTTTGTAGCTCCAAGCAATATTTGTTCTTTTACTATCCCGCCCGTTATCCTTTCTACCATCGTATATTTAACACAAATTTTCTTGATGATTCCTCCCCCCTCTTGTCTTCAGTACGTTTTGTGAGTGACAAATTCTCCGAGCCCTCTTATGTGTCTTAGTAATTTCAACTTTTTTCTTTCTGATTTTAAGTACAAGTATTCTTTTTGTTTTCATTTTTCTTTAAAACTTCCTCATTGCTAACATGTTCCAACTATGTTATTCTCAGTATCCTTCTGTAAAACTGCATTTATGTTGTCTCAAGTCTCCTTCTCTTTATCTATGATGAGACTTCCCAGCATTCAGTGCCATATAGTTGATATTACGAAGCAGTTTAACACTCTTGTTTTAGTATCTGTCGATATTTCTGACATGAGGTATTATTTACCAGAGCCGACCAAGCATAGAAATGAATACAATATAGGAACCAGTAATAAGGAGTGTCAGAGAAAAGCAATACTAAAAACAAAAACTGCAATATGAGCTCTGGTAAAAACATGAATTGATACAAGAGTAATTGCAATATGAGCACAGGTAAAAAATTGTTGCTGAAGACATTAGGTTTATAATACCCAGAAATTCGTACAAAGATGTCATCAAGTACACATGGCACTGTGGATAAAGGCGTTAGTTAGATCCAGTGACAGGACCCAAAGAGCGTGCGTTCAATACCTGGTTAAGGCGTTGGAGAACTTGGAGAACAGAATTAACAGGAGATAACTGACATCCATTAGACATGGCACGTGGAACTAGAAGAGTCTACTAGAAGAGTCTAAATAAAGGATTCAGTTCGACATTCCAACCACCTAAAGAAGGCCGAAACGTTGTAATAAATATGGCGACAAAGATGAGGACAATAGTCCGAATAATGTAAATAGTGTACTCTTGTTTTTTGTGTTTGGCGTAATGTTTCTTAAGACTTATTTTATCTTTGTGTTATTACAGCATGCCTTCAGATTTCAGTTGTTCATCGTCTTTTATAACACTTCCCATGCCGTTAAATTTCTGTACTTGTCTGATTGTCTTCTCCAATTCGTCGCACGTATCTTGCTAACGACTGCACGTTCCGCCTCCTTAGAGTTGATAGTCCTTTCTTTGCGCTTTTCTTTACGATCTTTGCTCCTCGGATAAAACCTACTGTTTTCTTTCTACTTGTCATTAACATAGTGTCACTTGTGTTGTCATTTTGTTGTTACGATTGCGTTTGCGAATAATAATAAATGTTGGTAGGACTTCTTGTTTTCTTAAGATCGCCTCACTGTATCAGTCAGTTAAGCTACACACGTGATACACGCTTGGGCTATCATGTATCTTTCGATGCATGACTGACGAAATACACAGCGTACACCACAATTCAACAAAAGCCATAGGAAAAAAGGTTTCACTATATCTATAATAAAAAACTCTAATATATTTATATCTATCTATCTATCTATCTATCTATCTATCTATCTATCTATCTATCTCTCTATATATATGTGTGTGTGTAAAAAGTGTATATATATATATATATATATATATAAATTAGCTTTGAAATTCTATCGTTTTGACTTTTTATTGTGGTTTCTAAATTACTAGTACAGCTGTGGGTTAATTTATCTGTGTTTCTATAAAATATTTTATGCAATTCGGAATTTTGAGGGAAGTGTTTATTAAGTAATTTGAAAAATATTTTCCCTATTTTACGTTTGACCTCTAAGTTAAAAGTGGGGTTAAAACAAATAATATTTTTTTCTTTTCCTCGAATTATTCTTCAGCTGTTGTTTTATTTGAAGTTTAAATTCCAGTTTAGTTTTATTACCCTATTCTTTTAAAATACATGAAAAAATAGAGGGACTTATCCCCCCCTCCCCGTAAAAATATTTCCAGCAAAAACCAAACTTTTCATACTCTTCTTTCTTCAAAAATTATTTTAAAAGAGGAATTTCTACCTAACCTGCACTCTATTCATATAAAGATATGCTTTATTATACTCGCAAGGTGGTTGGATGCAGAATTCAAGTATTTTATTTTTGTGTTGGGTTTCATGTATAGGGAGACGCTGAATTTTTCTTATATTGTCATTTACTTTTTCCTGGCACTATAGGAAGACCGTGGTTGTCTATATGTACTATTCTGCTGTTTTTACATAAAATATATAGGCCCATTGATTCTGAAACTTCTGCACAATCAAACGAACTTTGTGGTATATCGAAATCGACCTTTTTGATTTTTTTTATCCAAGCTTCTCCATTGTGGAATAATATTGATATACGACAATGTAAAATTATATTTATTTGTTCAGGTGTTATATTTACAAAGTCCTTAGCCTCAGGCGCAGTCCTGTTTTAGATATTGATGGATAAAAACTTTTTATATCGTATTTTATAAATGCATATTTATCTTTATTTTTAATCGCATGGAATTAAGAAATAGACTCATTTGTGTCCTTCCATTGATTGACTTGCGTAATGCGTAACGATCCTTAATAAGTCACACATTTTTCAGCATTACCTGGCTTATTTTTTTAATTCAGTTTTGCTTGGGTTTATTAGTCGAAAGGATTATTTACAGGTAAAACGTAAATATCTTGATGCAAAATAGATTTAGCCCATCTTTATAGCCCTTTATAGTTAGAAATCATTGCTTACTGCATAGTATATGCACCCTGTCACTTATACCTAGTTTGGCTGTGATATTTTTTGCTTTATATTTTCAATTCTTTATATATATATATAAGATTTAAGAATATTAAAAATATTAAAATATTAATTATTAAAAATACAACGTATATAATAATATTATGTGAAAAGATTACTTATAAATATGTATTTTTAAATATCAATTTTATCAATTTGTATTAAAGTTAATCTTTTGTATTAAAAGTTAATCTTTTCATATAATATTAGATAGATATAATTAATGTGATTAAAAGTTCATCAAACAAATATAACCTCTTAAAATTATACAATAAGCTGTTTAAAACACTTTTTATACTTATAAATTTGTCATTGAAAGTTTTGGATTATGTCTAAGTATAAATAGGAAATAGAAGGCCGATACTTACGATGTTATTAACTTGAAACGATGAAAATCGTATCTTTTGAAACCTCATAGTGACAAAGTTAATAGTCCAAGGGAGAAAACCCGGGTATCATAAATGATAAAAAAACAAGGGAGGTAATTACTAATTTGCGACTATCTTTTTGTTATTTGCACAAATTATTCTGTAGACGTTTCATTTGGACACAGGTAAAACGTAAATATCTTGATGCAAAATAGATTTAGCCCATTTTTACATATACAGTACAAACAAGCAAGTGCTGTAAAGTACACAGAACGGCTCATTTATGTTATAATCAAATATAAAATCGGTGGTGAAGGGTGTTTCTTTGTCGGAACAAAATCTTTTCAGTACAACCTCGTAGAATGTGGACATAGGAATCAACACTTTATCATAACTACCGGTGTAAAGCTTCAGTGGTATCTTTAGACCAGTATGATCGCATTAAAAACATGAAACTGAAAGTTAATATGTAGTGTTGATGTCTATATCCTAGCTTTTGAACTAACAAAGATAAAATATATTTAATATTTCATGCGCTCGGATTGAAAATCTTCCTGAGAGTTCTCTTTTTTGTATTATAGAAGGTTACAGGGAGAAATTGAGCGAAAAGTCTCAATACAAAGGGCTTCCATTATGTTGCAGTATGACACCGACAATGTGTTAGGGGAGGTAATATACTCATAAAAAATACGGAGTAACCTCCCTTGATTCACACAAAATCTGGCTTCAATTTAAATAAAAAAATTTTAATTTACAAAAAAAAAAAAATTGTTTCTTTAAATAAATATCTAAATCAAACAAAAATAAAAATAAGAATATCAGCTTTTTAAAAAAGAATACTGCACAGAAAGGAAGAGAAAAGGAAGAAATGAATGAAAATAAAATTAAAATAAATTTTTAAATAAGTAAATCCTAAAGATTAGTAAGAACTGCTGATAACGTACGATAAACGCACATCTTACGCATCTCAAACACACACACATACACACACACACTCACACACATATATATACATACACATATTTATGAATAAAAATGACAATAGGAAAACTGGTAATTGCTGACGCGTTTCGTCCAATGTGGACTTTATCAAAGCAAAATACGAAAATGAAATTAAATGAACAAAGTAACTAATAGAAACAAAAACAGAATGTACCTAGCAACTGGAATGTAGAGAAACGCTATTTTCATTTTTTTTTTTTTTTTAATAGACATACACATATGTACAGCCTGCGATGGATAAATTGTCGTCTAAATTATGAAGAAATGAAAACAATACTGATATTTTAAGATATAGTTGTCAAAATTACACAAAAGTTCAATAAAATCGCCATTAGTTTCAATCACGGCCTCCAGACGACTTCGGAATCTCCTGCAACTCTTCTGGACGATCTCCTTGTTTAGGTTGGTGAATGGTGTCAGAATCCTTGCCTTCCGTTCATCTTTGGTGCTACAAGGAGTTTTGTTGGTCTCTCGCTCAACTGTGCACCATAAATAATAATGAGGTTAAGTGGCCAGATGTAAATAGTGCTGTGTCTGACAGCCATGGCTGGGTTCTCTTACTTGTGTAGCTTGGTGCAGAGTCCTGTTGACAGAAATAGGATCTTCCAGCAGCAACACTCTTGGCCCAGGTCAGCGCTAACTCCTCAGTGCATTTGATGTAGGCTTCTATGTTGAGTCTCTGGCCCTGTGGGAAGATGAATGGAGGTATAACGTCGCTATCACGAGTGATCACTCCAATTACCTTCGTAATCACCATTAAACTCATCCAACTCTTTCCGAATCCTCTGCACAATCCTTAGATTAACACCAAAACACTCTGATGTGTTCATATCGGAGCTGCCGGCGTGAATGCCAAGCAGTTCAGCCTACAGTTTCCAAATTTCTAGCGGAGTGAATTGCTTCATAGTGCTCTTTTTCTTACAGACAGTGCACAAATGACCCTGCTATATACTTTGCAGTCGACAAAATCAAAAACAAGCAATTAAATTTTAATAAGTCTTTCAAATTTCAGAATAAGTTGTTTTGTTTTATCGATAAATTTGCCCAAATTCATATTAACTTTTATATCATTTTTTCCTGAGTACTTTCGAATGATAACCTATTCGTTTTCAAGGATTGCTCAGTGTGTAGTTACGCAATTAGTTTGTAATTCCGACATTCTCATCTTTGTTGGAATCAATTTCAGATGGTCGATGGAATCAATTTCAGCTCACTCATGGCGGCTTCAATTTCAGTTTGACCTACATATAAACGGTCAAATGAAATTGTTATATGTTTGTGTTTTTTATTTATTTATTTATTTCAAAACACACTTTAATATACGGTTCCCTATGGAGGAAGAGACACTTTTAGTTGAAATTAATTCGAAATCAAGCCAGAACGCAGGAATTGAAAACCAGTACAGGTTTCTCTCTGTCAAGGGAAGTACAGGTTCGAATCCTGCCGGAGAACACGTCTTTCGTTAATATAATTTCTCGAATATTCAGGGCGGTAGGCGAAAATAAATAAACGGAGCGTCTGCTGATAAAATGATAAAAATCTGCCAGAATAATAAATGAAAAAAATCCTAAATGTATATCCAGAGTGTTTCCGAAAGAGACACTTAGTCTTTAAATGGTCCTAAATACAGAGTTTATTGAGTTGCAAATAAGAATAAAGTTTAAAATAATAAAGTTTATTGAAAAGAAGATTAAATGCATGTCTATATTCAAACTGACGACGAAGTCAAAAATTGAATACATTTTAGTGGGGTCATATATATATATATATATATATATATATATATATATATATATATATATATATATATATATATATATATATATATATCAAAGTATATAATTGGTATACACGGAATGAATTCCAATAACCAACAATTACTATTCTTAAAAGAGTGCTCAATACAAAGTAGAGCAGATATAATTATTTTTTAAAAAATTATAACATAAGTATGTTATAAAATCACTACAAAAATAGCCATTTTGTTTCAACACACTCTGTGTCTTATCAAGTGATGATGTTGAAAATAAAAACAGAGTGTGTTGAAACAAAATGGCTATTTTTGTAGTGATTTTATAACATACTTATGTTATAATTTTTTATAAAAATAATATATATATATATATATATATATATATTAATTTCGATTATAGGTGCTGTTCAACTTATAATTACATGAATCATTCATACAAAAAACAAATATAGAGGTTAATGATTTAAATGGCGAGAATACATCTTCGCAAACAATTTCAATAAGTTACACGAACACCGAACCTGTATATGAATGATATGATCCCTGTTTATAGCATTTTTTTTCGGATTACATCTATATTTTCGTTGTCCTCTTACTACCGTGAGGTAAAAAAACAAGAACAAATCTATTTCTATACCTGAGGATGTCTGTAGGAACAGACAAAAGCTTGTAAAAACTAAAAAAGACCTTATGAAACTGGAATTTATAAATATATATATATACTCACTACTGTATATATATATATATATATATATATATATATATATATATATCGTAAAAGGTAAAATAAATCCGTGTGTATAGTGGATCCTAGTAATATAAAAATATTAAAACTGATCTACAAAAAGTGAGCTCGTTGTATTTTATCTATACAGAGCCCCCCCAAAAAGATTTTTTTTGGTTATTCATTCATATATATACATATATAAGTGTGTGCGTCTGTATGTGTGTGTATATATATATATATTTTTTTTTCTTTCTCATATTACACTACCGACCACGAATATTCAAAATTCTATTTTTATAAAATATCATTAAAGTCAATAGGTCATTGGATACGGTGTACATTCATTGTAATTGATTGTAATTTGATCTCCCTTATAAAACAACACAAAAGGTGTTCATACCACGTGATCTCTTTAAAAGTTAAAAACATGTCCATTTTTTTTTAATTTGTAATCTGATATGCTATTTATTCCATGTATTACTATCGATTAAACAATCCCAATTACGATATTACAAACACAAATTTTTAAAAGATTTTTTTTTTAAATCCTGTGGTACGCGCATATTTTGTTTTCGCTACCTTGGGACAATCAATTTATATTGAATTTACATGGCCAATTGGCAATGGTAATGGTGATATTAGCCGTTTCCCTATAAGGAAACATTTGGCATTCAATTTCCGAACAGTCAGTACTGCTGTCGGTTGAAATTTAATAAAATCTTTCTCTTAAAACAATTTTTTCCGGAAAATTGGTTTCTCAATTCCACTAGCTGTTATCGCTCTTTCCAGTATTGATTAAGTTTTCTTTTCTAACCTTTTATTTGAAGTAGTGTGTAATCTTGATTATGTCGTTATTTTCTCTTCAAATTACATGTGCTATCCATTTTAGTTGTTGCAGTTGTTGAAAGTCCTCAAATGATGTAATTTCTGTTATTTAGTACAGTTCTTTGTATGTGATATATTCGGAGACTCTAGTGTTTGTTTAATCTCTATAACAATATGAAAAGAGCCTTTTGTTAATTTCCACTATTATATCATTATTATATCATGTCAACAAGAAAAACAATTGATCCTTGGGCAAATAATAATAATAATAATTGTAATTGGAGCACTCGGATTGATTAAAAAAAACATTCCAGTAGACTCTTTGAAGGTATTCCTGGTAGTCCATGCCTTAAAGAAATACAAAAAAATTGTACTCACAGTACAGCTCACATATTAGGAAGGCTTTCTTCATCAATGTAAAATGTATGCGATCTTTGTTTTTTTTTTTTGTTTTTTTGTTTTTTTTTTTTCTGACCTTAGGTTGAGACCCGGAAGAAAATGTGTATGCAACAGAAATCAAAGGAAATAATAATAATAATAATAATAATAATAATAATAATAATAATAATAATAATAATCGCCCTACAAGGAACATCCCATATACTAAAAAATGTGCTATCAATTAAATGACAATTCTCCTATAGAGCCTAAGGACCATAGTTTGGACCCGGCTCTACAGGATACAAAGCAGGAAACAAACAATAATAATAATAATAATAATAATAATAATAATAATCATTATTATTATTATTATTATTATTATTATTATTATTATTATAAAAAAGAACTAAATCTTCTGCGGCCAAAATAATTGCTTTGCTAACAAAGGCCGCACTCGCTGACTGTAGATAGAGTTTTTTTTTTTTTTGATTTATGTGCCAATTTTCTTTATTTCGTCTGAGAGTTTCTGCTGAGAGCTGTTATTAAAATTCACCCACTGTTAGACTGTCAAGAGTCTCTCCTGAAAGGCAATGCTTTCCTACTTACTCATTATTGACTTTCCCTGAAAGCAATAGGCACGACCCAGACAGCTGGAATTTTTTTTTTTTTATGTTTTTGTTTTCTAACAACTCGTAATCAATATTTGTTTAATATTTGTTTAATATTTGTTTAATATTTGTTTAATATATGCTAATCAACATTGATTTTATACACATCCTTCCTAGGATCAAATTCATTATACAGTTTAGCATTTACTTCTACGTGAAGTTTGGCTTGTAATAAAAGACAATGAGTTTTTTTTTTATCTGTAGCGCTTCGAATGCAAAAAAACAAAACAAAAACAAACGTGTATCTATACAATCTGACCTCTTTATTCCGGCAGACATGGATCAGACCACTGAAAATAAGGAATGACAAAATCATCCTTAGAAAGACTGCTATGTAAACATAGTCTTGCCAGCTCATTTCATGAATAATATATATATATATATATATATATATATATGTGTGTGTGTGTGTGTGTGTGTGTGTGTGTGTATTTAAACATATATTGTGAAATATAACAGACAATTAATGTCTATTATGTTTGATCATGAGCCGTACTAAACTTCGTATATTTGCTTTAATTTCGGGTGGAAATAAAAACAAAAATTACCCACCATTTGGATATTTTTTATTAAGCTGTTCCTTGATCTAAGCTTTCGGCTCAAATGAGCCATCTTCAGAGTGCGGACATTTAAACAAAGACATTCACCATCAAAGAAAAAGGAATGTCAGCAATACATATATATATATATATATATTAAAAAGAAGAGGGGTGCCGCAAACGTTTTTGGTTGTAATGTGGATTTATTGAGAAAAAATATTATACTTTGTTTTACATAATTTCACGACACGTGTTTCTGGTCTGGTCTCGCAATATATGAGTGTGTGTGTGTGTGTGTGTGTGTGTGTGTGTGTGTGTGTGTGTGTGTGTGTGTGTGTGTGTGTGTGTGTATGTGTGTGTGTGTGTGTGTGTAAAGTTGTAGCTTCTGTCTGCCTGTTTGTTATCGAACTCCTCCTCGGACTTTCGAGATAGAAACCCCATAACCATATATATTGTGAAACTACATTACCCCGGGTACTTGGATAATTTTATTTCATTTTGATTAAAAGGTATCCGTGATACACAAACCACCCACTGAAAATGTTTTCCCTTTCATTTAAATTAAATTTTAATTTGAACAAGGGAATGATTGCTTTTCAAAATAGAGAAGGAGTAAGACAGGAGTAAGTTCACGTAGGCAAGATCAAAATGAGCCAATATGGACGTAAGTTAAGCAAGAAATCACCAGTACCTTGCAATACATATTTCTTGCGACAATTCAACTGTCATATCAATTTTGAAATCTGCTTGTCAATTCATTCAATCAAGTATTGCATCAGATACATATCAAAGTAGTCAGATTAAGCTGTTTTTGCACAAGCCCCACACTGATTTTTTTTCTTTTGAATAAGGGAATGACTCCTATCCAAAATATAGAAGGAGAAAACCAGAAGATGAAGGTCACATCAGCAAGATCATTGAGTAATATTGAAATGCATCATTTAAATCCACAAATTATAAAATGATTTAAAATCAATCATCATTTTCTTACAAAAAATATGTCACATGCAGCAAGGTGCGGGTAATTAGGTTAGCATATATATATATATATATATATATATATATATATATATATATATATATATACAGTGTAACCCGGATATAAGAGACCCGGATATAAGAGAAACCTGGATATAAGAGAGATTTTCTCTGGTCCCAAATTAGAGCCATACTTACCTAAACAAAATAGACCAGACCCGGAACCATCCTCCTCCCTTCGTATTCCATTTGTAAGAAGTTCAATTCGAACAACTTCTTTTCAGGCGCCGCTGCTTTGGGGAACAGACGCGCGAGATGATTCTTCCCCGATCACTACAATCTAAACCACTTCAAGTCCAGAGTCAATCGATATTTATCTTACATTTCATCATAACCTAAAATTCTTACCTCGTCCACTTAAGTTCGTAAAACCTCATTCAATGAG
The DNA here is from genome assembly GCA_903632075.3 of Acanthosepion pharaonis. Lineage (NCBI taxonomy): Eukaryota > Metazoa > Mollusca > Cephalopoda > Sepiida > Sepiidae > Acanthosepion > Acanthosepion pharaonis. The sequence continues at coordinate 1,814,148 of CAHIKZ030005599.1, forward strand.
CTTCTACGGCACTACTTAAATTTACTGGTCCGCTCGTAAAAAAGGGACTTTTTTTTAAAAAAACAGTTTTTACATAACTTCGTTTATTAAACTTTCTACAAGCCACGACATTGTCAGAATCGAAAAACCATCGATTTTTTAATCATTTTAATGTGGGGTCATATTCATATTACTGTGTCATACAGATCCCTTACTTCTTAAAGAGTTATCTCTACGATATTTTTAATTACAAATGTCAAGTATTTGTCTATATCTCTGAGATGAGATATTATGATTACTTATATTATTCAGATTGCTATCCCCATCTTCATTGCCATATTCACAACGTTTTGGCCGTTGTACGCTCCAGCCTTCTTCAGGTGATTGGAATTTCGAACCTATATATACTAGCCTAATTACCCGCACCTTGCTGCATGTCACATATCCACCGGGGTACACTATCTTTCCTAAGCGGCCGTGGCAATTCAAAATAATAAAGGAAAGGGAGAGACATGCCCGCCCCACAACCTGAAGGGACATGGCATTAAAGTAAAGCGTTTTTTTTTTGTTATTTCTCGAATGGTCTTTTATTTGTTAATTATTGTTGAGGGGTCCACCCCTTTTTATACAAATGAACTCACCCAGTATATACATATACTACTGCAAGAGCGAGAACAGAGCAAGACCGAAGTGTCGAGTCGAGTCCAGTGACAGAGTAAAAGGTTGTAGGTAACCGGAAGAGTGAGGGGTGAGGTAACAGCGTTATAGGAGTCACAGTGAGTGAGCACGTAGACTCAGTAAGAAGTCATACAGTGATACTTCAATACCAAAGACTATATATATATTTTGCTACTAACCCGTATTCCTGGAACTACTAACCTCCATTACCAGTTTGTATTATTAGGTTAATACATTATTTTTATATATTCATTCCTGGCGTTTGTTATTTATTGGTACCGGATTTCAACCCGGAATCCACAACAATTATTTACCAGATATAGTTTGCGAGGAGGTAATTATTTTCTTTATAACTTTGAGAGAAATCATTAACATACCGAACAATGTTCGGACATTGAAAATTTTCTTTCAATATTTCTTAATCTGTTGTCAATAAAATAGAATGCATGGATGTCAGCAAAAGAAATAACCCAAAAAACGAACGAATCTTTAATAAGACAGTAGGAAAGAGAGACGGAAAGACTAACTATCAATTGTAAGAAGACAGAATGTACGATGGTCAGCATAGGGAACAACATGCAAATTACAAATTGGAGACACCAAAATCAAGCAATTACGAAAATTTAAATATCTAGGAAGTTTTTTAACAGAGGATGAATAATGTGACACCGAGATCCGAAGGTGCATTGGGATAACAAATGATGCCTTCCAAAAGCTAAGCAAAGTATTAAGAAACAACAAATTTGATAGAAACAAAGAAAAGAGTTCTGAACTTTTATGTGATATATCTGTCCTCCTATATGACAGTGAATGCTAGACAATCTCCTCACAGATGAAGAGGAGACTTGAGGCAACAGAAACGAAGAAAAGAGTGCTGAATTCTTATGTAATATTAATCTTCCTATATGACAGTGAATGCTAGACAATCTCCTTACAGATAAAGAGGTGACTTGAGGCAACAACAATGTGCTTAGAGAATACCATGAACAGGAATATGGATGTTGAGAATATCATGAACTGAACATGCGAGTAAGGACGAAGTTTTAGAGAAAATGGTAACAAATGCACATTTATACTTAGAAAGAGCCATTTGAAATTATGAGGGCACATAATGAGGAAAAAGAGCTTAGAAAATTTAACACTCACAGGACATATTGATGACAAGAAGCGCAGAGAAAAGTATAGAATAACCTACTAAATGTGTTTGGTTAAATAGTTGTTAAAACAGAGACTAGGCGGGGGATAGCAAAAAGCCTTTTATTTAATAAGAGTTACAAAGGGCAGGAAATTGTTTCTTTTTGTTTGTTTTCTTTTCTAATGTTAACCTAATGTAAGGCCGAAGAACCGCTCAAGGTAGAGGGCTACTGTGTGGAGTCGTATTAGCGTAAGAAAGGACAAGCGTTAGATCTACGCTGAGGCAGACTTTAGAAAGAACTGGAAACCCAATCCTAAACAGGAAACAAGGGATAAACCTTTACTTCTGTTCAAAAGACCGGTTTGAGGTATGAACCGCACGATAGGCGAACCTATCTACTCCTATTGGTGAAGGAGAGAGAAAAAAAGTAAAATACAATAAATAATTAATGAATAAAATTTCAGAGTTCAGGTGCAGACGTTCGGAGTACAGAGCTGAAGCAGACTTTAGAAGGAACCGGAAACTTAACCCTAAACAGGAAACAAGGGATGAACGTCCACATCTTGAAGGAATACATCACATAGAAGAAGAAGAAGAAGAACAACAACAACAACAAGAACAAGAAGCAGAAGAAGAAGAAGAAGAAGAAGAAGAAGAAGAAGAAGAAGAACAACAACAACAACAAGAACAAGAAAAACAAGAATACAATACTTTGGCTGATCCTATTATTTAACCCCTCTCTTCTGTGAGAAAAATGATGTCGGGAAACGATAACTATTATTAACCATTTCTTGGTGCCATTTGTTTTCTTTCATAGAAAAGGTTTTATTTTCGACTTTTATTCATCTATGTATTTATTTATTTTAAAGGACACAGATGACGAGTGCCTGGGGAAGAATTGACCAAAACATTGTCAAAAACAGCGAAAAAAGGTTAATTTGTCCGACCGGGTAAGTTACTTATTTTGACTGACTTAAATCATTAATTAAACGTTAAACTTTCGGATTGCCTGATGACCTAGGCTAGCAGAACATTCCTAAGATATATAGTCCACTTAGGATAGTTGAATGTGCCTTTGACTAGAAAAAAAAATCTCTCATCTGTATAATCCATACGAGTTAGGCTAGAAAATATCTTCCAGGTATATAATCCACTCGCCCTAAGCTATAAAAAATCTCGTAGGTGTATAATTCAATAAGCTTAGGATATCAAAACATTTCTCAGCTGTATAATCCACACGGCTTAGGCTAGAAAATATCTTCTTGGTGCATAATCCACTCTGCTTAGGCTATCAAATCATCTCCCGTGTGTATATTCCACTCGGCTTAAGCGATCAAAAAATCTCCCAAGTGTATAATTAACATTAAGCTATCGAAACATTTCTCTGGTGTATAATCCACTAGCCTTAGGCTTTCAAAACATCTCCCAGGAGTATAATCCACCCTGCTTAAACTATGAAAACATCTCCCAGGTGTATCATCAACTAACGTTAAGCTATCAAAACATCTTCCAGGTGTATAATAAACTAGTCTTAGGCTATCAAAACATGTCCCAAAAGTATAATCAACTAACCTTAGGCTTTCAAAACATCTACGAGGTTTATAATCAACTCGGATTAAGCTATCAAATATCTTCCAGCTGTATAATCCACTAGCCTTAGGCTATCACATCTCGCTGATATATCATTCATTAACTTTTGGTGAGTAAAACATCTTCCAAGTCTATATGCCATCAGACTTGGGCTAGCTTCACATCTCCCGAGTGTATAAACCTAGGGCCTGAGGCTATGGCAACATCTCCCAGGTGTATAATTCACTGAGTTTAGGCTTCCGGATGCCTAATTAATTAGCCTGGGGCTTGTAAAATATATCCCTGGAGTAAAAATTCATTTGAATTGCACCGTCAAAACATATCCAAATTATGCCATGCAGCATTGCACGAAGATGTTTAATAACAGAACAATGATTTTTTTTTTCGTTCAGATTACTGTCCCTAATAAAAACAAACCGATATTGCGTTAAGTACAAAGCCGATTCAAAACAAATAAAAACTGAACACCAATTTTCATTTCATATTTTTTCATATTCTATTTAATAACCACAATAACCAATATATAATAATTAGAATTATCGTATCTCTCCGTTAATGACTTTATCATTCGCTAAACGTTTTCTCTATCCAGGTCACCACACCTCTGATCCGTTCCTCTCTATCTTTATTCGTCCGATGACGTCAGTTTACCGTCCTCCTTCAGGGCAGCGTTTAGGTTAATGTAGAACCCTTCAATAGAAGGGGGCATGGCCGCTTCAACCAGTCCACGGGGTACCATTCCACCCAGGTCTGGTTGTATCATATTCACCAGTTTGGTCTTGTTCGGGTCACTAGAAAACAAAAAATAGAAAAAAAAAAAAGGATTATTTTATAAATATAATTTAATTTTTGTCTGAATTTCTACGATGCGAAGTTAAGATTATTTACATCATATTTAGACTAATGTCTTCGTTGTTACGATCACGACGTTTCAACCGTTATACCCCACCATCTTCATCATGAAGTCTGTCGATCCGGGCAACCTTCAGGGAATTTCGAATTGAACTCGTTTATTTCGTGAAATTATTCCGCAATGTTATTGGTCCTGACCTGGCATCTCGGCCTCAATCTCATTCCACCGCCGAAACGTAGCTTCAGTGAACCTTTTCTATAAATATTTTCATGGTGATTGTTCTGATGAAATTTCCTCTTTCATTGGGGTTTCATTTTTAAATGTTGTCATTTTTATACTCCTTCCCCTGCGCCAGACAAATTTTACATATGGAAATTAATTAGGACTACATAGAGACTCTGAGGTATTATGGTGGCTGTAGTAAGAATGGTAAGAATATGCTGTTTTGGTGAAAGGAATAGTGTTTGGGTCAGTAATTGTGGCTAGCTAAATTTAAGTTAAAACAGATTGAAGACCAGCCTTCCTCTATCCACCCACTTTTGGCCTTGTGCCACATTTTTGTATTATTCAAAATAAATATCACTTTTCCTCTGTGACATTTAGACTTTATGAATTTGAGCGCAACACTAGAATTTTTCTCGCCAGAATCTACCTTACAAATTTATAAGTTTACCATTCGTCTTTGCTTTGAATATTGTTAACTCATCTGGTCTGGATTTCCTCCCATATATTTAGAGATTCTTGATAAAATTCAATGAATCTTCAATATTATTGTCCAGCTTCTTGGCTTCAGTAACTTTCCTACAGCCGTAACGTAGATTCCCTTTGACTTTTCTATAAATATGTTCATGGTAATTGTCTGATGAGCTTTCCTCTTTGCTACCTGCTCTTTATGAATTTAAGCGTAATATTAGACCGGCGGCAAAGGTTTCATCATTTTACAGGTGAAATGCATAGATGCAACCGTAAGTCCTATGCTAAACGTTTCTTCTATCGCACTTTACGCTTCTGGAACTCTTTCAAGTCAACTATGATCTTCAAAAATTTTAAATTCAATGCCAATCTTTATCTTTTGTCATCTTAATTTCAGTTCTTTTATTGTTGTCTCTCTTTAATAATGTTTTATCATATTCTCTCACAATAAGTAATCCCTTGTTTATTAGTACCTTAATTGCCTTGCTTGGGGTGAAGTTATAAAAACATCAATCGATGGCGATATATTGTTCATATTCTGCTGCAAATGTCTCTGGATATTTCGTTAATCGCTAATCGGAATGAGAGCAATCAACATCCACCCTAGATTGAAATAAAAGAGTTCAGGTCGAAATTTCCCAAAAAAGTAAACCGTTAAAGACGGACGCATGAAAAATGGCTGGAGAGAAGAACATTGAGATTAGGACAAGAAAAACGAAACATTGTGATCATGATAAGAAAGTGGATGCGTTTTGATAAAGAAAAGAAAAACGAAACATTGTGATCATGATAAGAAAGTGGATGCGTTTTGATAAAGAAAAGAAAAACGAAACATTGTGATCATGATAAGAAAGTGGATGCGTTTTGATAAAGAAAAGAAAAACGAAACATTGTTATCATGATAAGAAAGTGGATGCGTTTTGATAAAGAAAAGAAAAACGAAACATTGTTATCATGATAAGAAAGTGGATGCGTTTTGATAAAGAAAAGAAAAAAACGAAACATTGTTATCATGATAAGAAAGTGGATGCGTTTTGATAAAGAAAAGAAAAACGAAACATTGTTATCATGATAAGAAAGTGGATGCGTTTTGATAAAGAAAAGAAAAACGAAACATTGTGATCATGATAAGAAAGTGGATGCGTTTTGATAAAGAAAAAAAAAACGAAACATTGTGATCATGATAAGAAAGTGGATGCGTTTTGATAAAGAAAAGAAAAACGAAACATTGTGATCATGATAAGAAAGTGGGTGCGTTTTGATAAAGAAAAGAAAAACGAAACATTGTGATCATGATAAGAAAGCCGAGACGTTGTGATCAAGGCCAGAAAGTTGAAGCGTGACATCATAACAAAAAAAAAAAAAGAATACATTTGACCGACTGTAATGAATGTAAATATCATTTATTATATTTGATATTTGATAAACAAAGAAAACGATAATTATTCACGCTAGCATTGAATATTAAACAGCGCTTAAATGATTTCTAAAACAAGTGCTCTTTGTTGAATTTAAAAAAATTATCCGAGATTTTGTGCCATGATCCGAAAGCAAATATCTCAATTGTTCACTGTAACAATATATATAATATATCTCACATTTTTCAATCATTCATTTCTTATTTTTCGGGATGCGGTCACAGATCTAACGATCATTTATTTGAAAAATAATATCGTGATGGAGGAAATATCTTGTACGAATCCTTAAAATAAAAACTGGTTGCCAATAGAAACGAGCATTAGCGGACCTACGTTTTGGTGGGCCTGAAGCTTACAGATATGGTGGCGTCTTCGCAACCTGCAACAAAAGGTTTGAGGATCCAATTGCCAAAATAGAATCTATGAATAGATTCTGGTGTGTTCTTTGAGCTCATACAGTTGGGGGTTCGGGCGCTTCATGCTCCAACAAAACTTTGACATTTGACCAATTTCAGGGGAATTTTGAGGCCATATGAAATGGTTATTAGAACCTATTCTAAGGTCAACATTAGCTACTTCAAGCTATTGGTTTATGATTCTCTCACTAACATAGCTTTAGTTTAATAACAAATACTTAAAAAAAAACATCGATTTTGTTGAAAAAATTCTCTCATTAATAATTAGGCCGCTCTTGGATTAGGGATCCTGAAGCTTGAGCTTCATTAGTTTCATAGTAGATCTTCCACTGGAAGCGAGATCAGTTCACCCTGCGATTAACCCTTGCCTGGGGACGAGAGGGATGCATAAATTTGCTTGCTTTATATAGAAACATTTGGTTGTATAAACAGACAAACACTTCCTATAATATATATCCGTCCTGGTTTTGATGATAAACTACATCCGGCAGCAAGGCCGCTGATTGAGAGATTGGAGGTTTTGAGATGCGTGGAACCACCTCTTAATTGCTGTTGTTCCCAGGTCTACCTTGATCCGCTGTGATATCCCCGGTTAGTGTCCCAGCTATGGGCAAATAGTGAACCCCAAACAAAACCCTATGGGAGTATAAAAATAAACAGTACAGTAAAGTGACCAACAATAGATTTTATAGCAATTTGAAAATCAATGCAACACATTTATATAAACACATTTTTATAGTAAAATTATCAACAATATATTTTATGATCTACAAAATATATATCTAAAAAACATAGCTTTACTCTGAAAGTATCTAGTTATGTACAGAATAACTGGAGTTGAAAGCATAAAATTACGTACGAAATATTTAGATTTCGGTATTAAATAACCCAAACAAAATCAACCAACCAAACAACTAACCAACATAAAAGAACTCTTTCGTATGTAATATCCTACGATTTCTTAAATCAAACTGTATACCAAAATATAACTGCAATAAAACTGCGACATAAAACACACATATCACCGCTTCTATTAATTCTGTCCACACAAACATGTACATGCACAAAAGCCAAGTATCATTTATGATGTATTCAATTATGAAAGCAGAATAACGTATATCGTATTTTTATTACTTCCAGTCGCACAATAAAATTAAATTTCAGCATTAAATAACCCATAAGTTGTTGATATGACGTTAAACAAATAAAATAAAATAAAAATTATATATATATATATATATATATATATATATATATATATATATATATATATATATATATATAATGAACGGTTATTCATGTTCGAGCACCCTGTTCAAGCTAACCTATGGTTTATATCACAACTATGTTGAGCGAACTAAGTCTCAGTTTCTGGGAGAGAGCGTATTATCTGGTGTGATCTGTCGTTGAATAAGGCCAGTACGCTCAAACCTTGGTCACGATGACATGTGACTTCGTACTAACACAATCATCGAGATCATCCGAAGCAGTCCTCTCTACCCAATTGGACTCACAATTGGATTCACTATCCAGTTGGACTAACAGTTGAACTCACTGCCCAATTGGACTCACAATTGGACTGACTGCCCAAGTGGAATGCCTACATAATTGAATTTGCAATTGGACTCACTAACTGTGGTATAGTTTGTTTGCACTTTACAAAGGACCCGATAATATCAAGAAGTTATATCTCCTGAAAAGTCGACCGTATATATATATATATATATATATATATATATATATATATATATATATATTATAAATAAACTTAGCATCAAAGAACAACCAATAGCATGAAAAGATAAAAGGAAAAAGAAAGACCAAGAAAAAATACGAAAGAAGAGGAAAAAAACAGGCTAAAACCTAATGTGTTCAATGCTTCTAGAAATTAAACATTTTAAAAAAAATGTATATATCTTGTTTTAACGGGGGACGCAAAATATGACATTGAAATCCGAAAGCGCAGTGAAATTGTAAATAAAACTAAGACAGATTTGTAACACTAACAAACACCAAACAGCTGTCAGGGACACCGATTTGGTATTTGTTATTATATATATATATATATATATTTCCTTACGCGTTATTTTGTGGGTACACGTATTTGAGTTGCTATCCCTGTTTTTATTTTATTTTATTAGACAGTGAAATTAATGACAACCGGCCTAGATTGAGAAGTCCTACCAAAGAAAAATATGTCTCTCGACAGAAATCGAACCTATATCATCTTTATTTACATTAATAAGAAATAAGTCGGATAAAACTCCATTCAACATATATATATATATATATATATATATATATATATATATATATATATATATATATATATATATATATATATATATTATATATATATGTCACTTCATGTCATTTCCTTTTTAGTCAGCTTACCTTGAAGATCCGTTTAGGTGAAACCTAGGTAGGTTGTTCCTGGATCTTTAGGATTTATTTAATATATATATATATATATATATATATATATATATATATATATGTGTGTGTGTGCGCGTGTGTATAAAATATATGTGTCTATATATATGTGTGTGTGTTTGTGTATATACATATGGGCATGTGTGTATATATATATATATATAAATATACTCACACACACACACACAAGGGGGCGAGAAGAATTCAACGCTGACCTAACAAAAATCAAACTTTCAGTCACCAATCATCAGAATATTTTTTAAGTGTTTCGTATTGCAAAGTGATGAGTTAGATTTTATACTTTCCATTAATGCTGGTGTTGTGTTGTAATTTTCTTCATATTCATTTCCGATTAATTGTGTTATTTCCGATTGTATACGAAGCCACAATCAAAATAGAAGCATCAATTGTAAGAAGACGTGATGTATAATCCTCGGCAAAAGAATCAGCCCAAGATGCTATGATCTACGAATTGGAGATGTCGAAATCAAACAAGGACAAAATGTAAATATCTGGGAAATGTGTTAACGGAGGTGGGGAAATTATGACACCGAAACCCGTAGGCGCATTAAAATAGTGAAAGATGCCTTCTAAAAGCAAAACAAAGTATTAAGAAACGGGAATATTTCGTTAGAAACAAAACGTGTGCTGAACAGTTATGTAATATCAGTCCTCCTATATGACTTGGGACAAGAATAGGAAAGAGAGAAGAAAAAATTAACTAATTAAAAGACAGCATGTATGGTTGTCAAGGAGGGGAGCAGTTCAATAAACAAATTACAATTTAGAGACGTTGGAATCAAGCAAGTACGAAAATTTAAATATTTAGGAAGTGTTTCTAATGTAATGGAATAACCTGTCACCCGTATGAGTGACTACACTATAGGTAGTAACTTCCTATAAGTATCTGTAAGTCAGCGCACTAGCTGGAATATGTTGAGTACGACTCAGACTTACGTGCCAAGTACCAATCTTCCAATAGTAGCACTCACTAATGGATTGACTTGTGACGACCTTGTGCATAAGTGTTATTCTTATTGTACTAGTTTTTTCAATAAACCTCTACTTATTTTATCCACCGTGTTTGTCAAGTATATATTCCTATTAGCACGAAATATAACAGTTTTAAAAGAGAATGAACAATTCGATACCAAAATCCGAAATGGCGAATGAAAAGCAAAGTAAAGTATTAAGGAAAAAGCAAATTCCGTTAGAAACAAAGAAAAGACTACTGAACTGTTATTTTTTGTGTTGTTTTTTTATTTATTTTTATTCAAAAAATTTTTTTTTTAATCATCTCACCCCAAGCAAGGCGGGAATGTCACTAGTACGCAGGAGGTTTATGCGTATCACGGGTTTTCGAGATAACAGAAAATAAATAAAAACAAACTTGTAGATAAGTAATAAAAATAGGTTTACTACACGACGGTACACTTAGCAAATGACTAAAGGCTAACTGGATATTTACCCGAGCTCCCCACAGAGCGGGATGTGGCACAAGGCCAGTTTAACATGGGGTTTTCCTAGCCCGTAGGACCGGGCAAAAATTCTCCGAAGACTCCGTAATAACGGAGTCGGGTTTGTCTACCACCCCAGACGAGACTCGTCTGGGTTCCTCTCTAGCCTAAGAGCTTAGCGCGCGGATAAGAGCTAAAATATTTAGTTAAACACCGAGGGTTGCATGTGGCACAAGGCTAGTTTAATGTGGGTTCTCCGAGCCTGTAGGCTCGGCCAAAACTATTCCCTTTTTGAAATCGTATAAACGTGTTCAGGGTCAGTCTACCTCCCCGAACGAAACTCTGCCATTCGGCGGAGCCTCATCCGCGTTCCTCTCTGCAGAGGCAGAGAGTTCGACAAGCACTAAGAGCTTAGCGCACGGCTAAGAGCTAATATTAATTCTGCTCAACTCTGCTTATTTATATAAACGGACGATTCTATTAATTCATGTCCTATATAGCAGTTACAGAGAGTGAAAGTGAGAGAAAAGACTGGGTATAGAGGGGATTGAGGAAAGGATAAAAGATGAACGGGATTCAAGGAGATAGAAGATAGCGATTGACGTTGCATTCAAATTTTTGAAGATCGTATTTATCAGGAAAGCAAGTAAACGGAAGAGTGTGCTACAGGCGGGGAGTGTGAGAAAATGACCCTCTCCATTCTTTATTGCAATTGAAATGCTTTGCTTGTAAACATCCAACAAGAGAAAGAAATGCTCTGTCTGAAAGTAACATGTAACAAAATCCCTCTGAAAGGATTATCCTGGATGGGTTGCCTTTTTAAGTAGATACAATCCTCGGATATATATGACAAATGGGCCATGTTTCAAGCCAGTGGATTTTATTTTGTGCTTGAGGTGACTTGTTGTTAGAAATTAGATCTTTTACTTGTTCAAAGTACAAATAAAATATGTCATTTCTCTCTTTTTATTACTTGAAAATTGACACTGAAAATACCCGATACATTATGCGTTTTAGATTTATTTGTCGAAGGAATGGATAAGTAAAGTTCAAAGTTCTGGCGGTTTCGTAATTCGTCAGACAGGCAAAACAGATGACAGGGCGGAAACGTGTGTCTTCGGTGTTTTGCTAAAACATATTTGTTCGTGACTAATTTTATTTATGCTCCTTCTTTTATTTCGCATTGTTGAAGAAAGAACACTATTTATTTTACATTTATTAAGAAAGAAAAAAATGACATTGAAAACAGACAAGAATAAGTTGGCATAGCAATTTACGTTGAGCGCGTGAAATAAACATGACAGCTGAGTGAAAGAAAAATATATATATATATATATATATATATATATATATATATATATATAGTTATATATATATATATATACTGAAGATCCGTTTACGTGAAATCTACGTAGGTTTTCCTGGCTGTTTAGGTTTTGTTTTATTTATTATCGCTCTACTTTGCGTATTGAGCACTTTACCTTTAGCCTGACTACACGCTTGTTTTTTTTTTTGTTTTTTTTTTGGGACTAAAGACTTAAGGCACTGGACGATTTGTTTCACCCTGTTCTAATGTTTTTAGTTCTTTCTTTTTTTTCCAATTTTTTCCTTGAGTACCGATTTCTTTTGGTATATCTACAAGTTGTGCTATATATATATATAATGATAAAGTTAATTGTTAGTCCGTATGGATAATTCCAGAGAGGATATAAATCCCGAGAGCTCAATGTAATAAACAGAGCAAGTGATAATTAATTAACAAATCGTAGACTTCAGAAACCCATGGTAATATTTTATTTCGGGAAATCAATAGTTCCATTCCACTTCGTCAGACGAGGCGATTTCAAAACAATGAATGGATTAAAAATTTGAATCCATTCATTGTTTTGAAACCGCCTGGTCTGACGAAGGAAATGGAATTATCGATTTCGAAATAAAATATTACCATGGCATTCTGAAGTCTCCGATTTGTTAATTATATAATATATATATATATATATATATATATATATATATATATATATATATATATATATATATATGTCTGTGTGTGTGGGTGTGTGTGTGTGTACCGGGTGTAACAGCATAATTGTCCATCCCACAAAATGTTTCATATCTAAAAAAAAAAAAAAAAAAACACTAGACAAACTGAGTTTCGTTTTTGCCAGGTTTTCAGATAAGACGTTTAACCATCTTGACACCATTTGTCGTAAGAATCACTGAAAAAACCCTTTGAGTTATTGACCTAGAAAGAGAATAGGTTAAAATCGTTTTGTGTCAGCCCCACTGTCTTCCCAAATGAACAATGATAAGCGGGAAAAGATCATTAAGGCCTTCAGTAATGGTACCAACATTCATTTTCTAGCTTCCATCTTCAAAATCCTTTCAAGAACCATCAAAAGAACGGTGAATAAGTTTTTAAAAGTGTGAATACCGGAGAGGAAAATCGGATCAGGAGGTCACAACAGGAAAAGGGATCAGCAATTCGACTTATTATCTAAAGAGATCAATTAGAAAAGATCCAACTCAATCCATAAGACGTTTGGTACGTGAGAGAAGAGTTTCCCCTATGAGAGTCCAAAGAACAGTGAAAAAAAGACTTGAAAATGAAATCGTACGTGAAACATGTGAGACACCTTGTTACACCAGGACAGAAAGTAAAAAGGTTAGAGAAGGAGAAGATCATCTTGAATAAGTTGGA
>CAHIKZ030005599.1:1832500-1880000 GCA_903632075.3 Acanthosepion pharaonis
ACAAAGTCTACTAGTAGGCTCCCCAAAATTTCTCCGGTATTGAGTAGGAGAATAAGACGGGTTGTTGTGAAAACCAGTTGAATTTCTTTAGTCAAATTAAGGCAACCACAAATGCTGATTGCAGTCCAGTAACCATCAGACGACACTTACGACAAAAAGGCATGGTAAATAAAAAGCGCAAACAAATTCCTCGGCTGTTTCCACGTCACAAAGTGAACCGTTTAAGGTTTGGTCGTGAATACCAAACATGGGACATTGAGAAGTGGAAGAAATTCCTGTTTTCTGATGAGAAAAAATTCAATCTAGATGGTCCTGATGGCTTCCAACGATATTGGCATAACAAAACCATGCCCCCTGAAATTTTCTCCACACGTCATAGTGGGTGAGGGCCCCTAATGGTATGGGGTGCCTTTTCTTCCAGAGATAATGCTGCAATCCACGCTGCATGCCAGACCTTGACCTTTCTACAAGAAAATGGGGTCTATCTCTTGAAACATCCTGCATGCTCACCGGACTTGAACCCAATTGAGAACGTTTGGGGATGGATGGCAAGAGATGTTTATCAAAATAGCAAACAATATTCAACAAAAAATGAACTTTGTGAAGCTATCTTCAGAAGCTGGAGCAATATTCCTCGCAGCTTAATGGAAACATTAATTTCTAGCATGCTCCAAAGAATTTTTGAAGTCATCAAAACCAGTGGAGGTAGAACTCATTATTAAATTTGGTTGTTGAATGTCTTTGTACACTTTTCGTACAATTTCGTAGAATTTTTGTCTCTGGTCTTATAATTTTGATCAAATGTAAAACGCCTCATTTTATAAAAAAGTCAATTTCTCAATAAAATGTTCGGATTATAACTTTTTGTCTACGTAACCTTTTAGATTATAAAATTAGTAACCTTAAGTAAGAAATATTTAAAGTTTTCCATTAAAATTTTTCAAGTGGTCTTAAATTTTTGATCAGAGGATGTATATATATATATATATATATATATATATATATATATATATATATATATATATATATATATATATATATATATATATATATATATATATATATATATATATATATATATATATATATGGTTATCACACTGATCTCCTACATTGTTAGTGCTAGTGGATAGTGATTTTGTCTCACACAAGATTCCCTATACTTTTGTGCTCAAAGTAAGCAATGTTGACTCTATAAATAACTTGATTCATTTATTTCCATGTTTAAAAATAATAATAGTAATAATAATACGAATCACTAAAACCAATTAAAGTAGATAAAAGTATAAGAAATTAACGTATTTAACGCGAGCAGAATTTTTCTCAATTAACATTTTGAGAACTAGAGCGACAAATGAATTCATAAGGTTCAATTTACTCATCTTTTAATAGAGTTCAAATCTTCGGAAGGATATCGCTCATCAGGATTAGAGGCTAACACACACACATGCACATGCGCACACGCGCACACTCACACACATTCATATAGACATGGTTTTAAGTACGCTATATTTATGGTTCGGAGGACACATTATAAAGTATAGGATTAGTGCAGACGGAATAAAATTCCTATAACCAAAAACACTAATCTTAAAAAAATACAGAGCAGAGAAAATAGTATTTATTCAAAAATTATAACATAAATATGTTATAACATCACTACAAATATTAGTAGTGATTTTATAACATATTTGTTATAATTTTGAATAAATACTATAAATATATATATATATATATATATAGATAGATTCCCAAGACGATAGAATCCAGGTAGAACTCAATGTCCAGGACAGAGTAAGAATATAATATAAAAGGCTCAAACACTAATATTCCATGGTTATAATTTCTTACATTGGAATCGTAATCGTGATTACGATTCTAATGTAATAAATTATAACTATGGAATCTTAGTGTTTGAGACTTTTAAATCATATATATATATATATATATATATATATATATATATATTAAAAATGAATGAATATATATGAAAAAGAAAAAAATCCTATACATGCTATATACTGTGACTAATTTTGCTAAGCATATGTTATGAGAAACTTTATTTTAGTTCTTTTCTCTTCGTTCTTTTATTTTTCTTTCCCTCTTTTTTTATGTCATATCTTTCTTATTTCTGTCTGAATTTCTGTCTCTTGGTCTCTTTGCCTGCTTCTCTCTCCGTCTCTCTCTGTCTCTGTCTCTGTCTCTCTCTCTCTCTCTATCTCTCTCTATATATATATATATATATATATATATATATACCCATATGTTTTCCTCTGTGTATGTGTGTGTGTTCGTGTGTGTGTGTGTGAAAGAACATGTAATACAAGCGATTAGAGAGCAAGTGAAATGCACACAATGTATAAATCCACAGACTGACATCAGCCAAAACTAAACATTGCTGCGGCATTTCCGAGAAATAATTCATTAGAGCAGACTTTTCACCGATTTTTTTTTTTTTTTAATATTAATTTTTCTTCTTTTTTTTTAATTCTATTTCTGAAATTGTATATTTTAATAATTAAAGTCTGGTAAAAAAAAAATCAAATAAAACACTGACAATAAAATAAAGAAAACGAGATAGAAAGAAAAGTAAAAAAAAATGAGAAAAGGACACGAGAAAATGGGAACGAGGTTTCGGAGCGACGTAGAAATAAAATAATGACTTCATACACTGACAAGTAAAGATAGATGGGAACGCTCTCTTGTAACAGGTCAGCACGTTCATCAGTTAAATTGATTCATGTAAATATATGAATGGGGAGATTGAGGAGAGAGAGGATATGTGTGCTTGTGTACGTATATATTTCTGTGTTCATATATATATATATATATATATATATATATAGTTCATGTATTGTGGTAAGTTACGATTTAGATCTGGAGTCCCTGAGCGCTGTTTACTATGTATTAGTATTACTGCGCTGTCTTATTTTGATTTATAGGCATTGAGCACTTTGGGTTTTTGTGTGGGTAAGCTTTTGTCTTTATTTTCTCTTATTATTTTTTTCGCGGATTTTCTTTTTTCTTTTCTTTTGATAGGCTTAATATTGGTAGAATTGTTCTTTGACAATAAAACAGAAAAGTATATATCAACAGATTGCCTAAAATTACAATAATTAAATTGGGTCTATAGATCTTATTAAGTGCATGAAGGTTTTCAGTTCCACCCACTTCCCAAAATGACTATTTTAATGCCCATTTTAAGAAAACTGATTTTTGAAAGTGTTTCAAGCTGACAACGTTTCGTATATGTTTATATTATATAGATACTAATGAATTTACTGCGAAAAAGAAAGAAAGAAAGAAAAAACAAAGAAAGAAATAAAAGAAAGGAAAACAGAAAAAAAGAAATAAACAAACAAAGGAGTAATGAAAGACTTAAATAACATTTGATGTAGTGTATTTCTGTGTTGAACAATAATCATACAACATCATTTTAACAAAACGTTTGCAATAAACGTCTATTGAGCATGATCTAAAACTACATCCGATAATGTAGACTTGACTAGGGGACTGGATTAGGATACCCTTAGCAATTATTATCTACAGGTGATCTCTAACTAAAATCTAGTACCTGTTTGCTCCCTCACTAGGGTTACGGTTTTCCCCCACCCAGCAGACAAATCGGGGAGTGTTTCTTTTAATGTGTGTATGTTGAATTCTTTTGTCGCAGTGGGTGAGGAGCGTCCCATTATAAAAAGGGTGATAGCTGATGACCGATGCATATCATCTGGGTCACTGTGGAAAATGGGTATAATGTTGTAAAACCTGAAACCCTTACAGTATTTACATTAGTCGGACTATTGTCCTTATCTTTGTCGCCATATTTATCACAACGTTTCGGCCGTTGTACGCTCCGGCCTTCTTCAGGTGGTTGGAATGTAGAACTGAACCCTTTATTTCGATCACTGGGGTAGACTGTTCTAGTTCCCCGTGCCATGTCTGATGGATGTCAGTTATCAGTTATCTCCTGCTAATTTCCCTCTGAATTTTCAACCACCTGAAGAAGGCCGGAGCGTACAACGGCCGAAACGTTGTGATAAATATGGCGACAAAGATGAGGACAATAGTCCGAATAATGTAAATAACACCTCATCTCAGAAATATAGACAGACTCTGAAACCCTTAATATGCCAATCCAAGTGATGCATTTCACGAAATATTCAAATATTCATTATTTTCTCTCTGAGTTTTCCTTTACCAGAAACCGGTGAGTCTCTTCATTACTTTTTTTTTTCACCGAGACATGTTTTTCGCAACAACTCATTCATAACATGGAAGATATGTCTTTTTTAGAGCAAACGTTTTGTTTAATCCGTATTATTATTAAAACTTCTGGCTTACTGCCATATGACGTTGAAACTAGGGTTCTTGAGACACTTCGAGATACAGTCTCGACGTCTGTCGAACTCTCTGCTTTGGCAGAGAGGAATCCGGACGAAGCTTTGTCGAAGGGCAAGGTTTCGTCCGGGGAGGTAGACAGGCCCAGAACCCGTCTTGGCGGGTTCAAAGGGTATATTTTTGGCCGAGCCTACGGGCTCGGAGAAACTCACATTAAACTCGGCGTTGTGCCACATATATTCCTCGTGGGTGGGATATTAAATACCGAAACTAGGGTTCTTGTACGATCACCGAAGTTAAGTCTGGTCAGTTCCTAGATGGATGGCCGCTTGGGAATTCCAGGTGCTTGGATGTGCAGGTGGTGTAATGGACAAAGGCCCGAAATTGGAAAACAAAGAGCTGAGTTTCTAATCTTGTTGGGTTCGATATATTCACTTACGCGCAAATAATTATATGAATCCGCCGCTTCTAGACTTACGGCTATATTATGTTGAAACATCGGTTCCCGTACAATCACAGAAGGTAAGCAACGTCGGGCCTAGTCAGTACCTTGATGTGTAACCGCATGGGAATGTCAGGTCTGATGTAAATGGATCATGACTTGAAATTTTTAATTTGTGAGCGGAGTTCGAATGCCAGTTGGGGTCATTATATTCATTTACGAACAAATACCCTCTGGGAAGGTATGAATCCACTTCTTCTACCCTAAGGGTTTTTTTAAGCATTTCACCACAAGCAAGGTGGGAATGCCACTAGCACTCAAGGGGTTACAGAGAGTGTGAGCAAGAGTAGAGAGGCGAGATAGAGAAAAGGATGAAGAGAAGGACAGAGAATAGATCAAGGCATCTGGAGATGTCGATGAACATTACATTCGAATATTTGGAGATTATAGCTATCAGAGAAGCAATTAAGAGGAAGTGAATTCCACAGGCGAGAAGTGCGAGACATAAAACTATTGGAGTAGAAGAGACAGCTACATTTAACCGTTTCGACAGTTACGAGTTTATTTCGACATCTATGAGTTAATTAGTAAGACTTGTATCAGTAAATTAATATTATCTCCAAAAAATTCTTACAATATAAAAATATTTTCTGGTTTTAAAATAACCTGCAAAAGGTTGATAATCCATAAAAAAACAAATGAATCAATCAGTTTTAAACTTCATTTGGTACGAAGCAAAAGAAAGTTTCTTGACTTTTTAAAATGTCCTCGGAAATACATATTCAGTAGAATTGCTCGTTCACTGCGAGGATCGTTGGCTCCCTGAGCCGCGCTAGGAAGTTTTTCTCCCCTGAGTCGATCCTCCAGATATACAAATCCACAATTCGCCCTTGCATGGAGTATTGCTACCATATATGGTCTGGCGCCCCTTCTGTTTGCCTCAGGGTTCTTGATAGGCTCCAGAAGCGGATATGCAATATGGTTGGCCCTGCCCTGGCGTCTCGTCTACAGTCACTTTCTCACAGTCGCCTCCCTCTGTCTGTTCTACAAATACTTTCATGAAAATTGCTCCGAGGAGCTGCATTCGCTGGTTCATAGACGTCATGAGTTCCAGCGCCCTACGAGGCTGGCATCCCGCTCTCACCCCCTCACTGTCGAAACTCCTAAATGTAGCCGTCTCTTCTACTCTAATAGCTTCATGTCTCGCACCTCTCGCCTGTGGAACTCCCTTCCCTTCTCCTGTTTCCCTGCGAGCTATAATCTCCATCTATCCAAGTGTAATATCAATCGACAACTCCAGTCGCCTTGATCTATCCACTACCCTCATCCTTTCTTCTATCACTCTTATCTGATCTTGCTATTTCCTGTAACCCCTTGCATCCTAGTGGCTTCCCGCCTTGCTTGGGGTGAAACGCTTAAAAAAAAAAAATTGAAAGAAAAATACCGGAAGATATCTTGTCATGTTTCTCAAATCTCACTCACAAATAACGACTTGTTTGTTTCATTAACCAACAAGTAACTAAAAGAACTCCCTACTTGGTGAAGTAACTGCATGTTTCCTACCTATGTCATTGATTGGTGTACAAATCAAGTTACTTTTTACTTTTATAATTATATATTCAAATTTAATATAGTCAATATAAGGCAAGGTTGAGGGTTACAATTAAAATGGTTATAATGAATGAAGCGAGCGGTATGAATAAAAGAGAAAGTGGTAAGAAATAGAGATGATGAGGTTAAGTACAGATATCGATTGACCCTTGACTTGAAGCGGTTAAGATTGTAGTGTTCAGGGATACATCTATGCGGGATTCTATTTCGCAAAATGGCAGCTCTTGGGAAAAATCTGGAACTTTATGCTTACATTTGGAATACAGGGAGTGGAGATGAGGGAGATTTGACTCTGTGGAAGTAGCATGGCGTACACTAGCTGTAAATGTCTGAACAAAAAAAAAAAATAGAGCCCTTCTGAAAATTGACATGGGAATTACGATAGAGATAGTGACATGTTTCTACCATTGCGTCTGAGAAACAGAGACGGTAAAGAGGAGAATAAGTTTTCCCCAAGACTGCCTAAATGATTTTGAACTCTACCTGGGCTTGAGGGTCATGGTTGTGCAGTTCCAGTTCAAATATGACAGCAATACACTATTTTTTTGGTCTGACTCTTGTAAAGATAAAGTTCAGCGAAGGCGAAGTGATTGAATGAGGCGACTATATTTCCAAGATCTTTAGCAATGGCTCGCATATGAGTTCCACTTGAAAAAGTTTACCAATTTTTTTAAAATACTATGTCTTCGCGGGACGTAGGCGATCATGTCTCTGGTTTTTTTTGGGTTTTTTTTTTCATTATTATCTGTGAATTGCAATGGCGTTTCACCGCTCTATCGCTATTAACATGGAAAGTGCTCAGACGAACTACACTCCTTAGTTCCACCCAGTTCTAAAAGTGCTCAGACGAACTACACTCCTTAGTTCCACCCAATTCTAAAAGTGCTCAGACGAACTACACTCCTTAGTTCCACCCAGTTCTAAAAGTGCTCAGACGAACTACACTCCTTAGTTCCACCCAGTTCTAAAAGTGCTCAGACGAACTACACTCCTTAGTTCCACCCAGTTCTAACTTTCCCGGCTAAGACCCGCCATGCCACGCACATTGTAACGAATAAACCTTGGTTCCCTCCAATTCCCATTGGTGTGATGTAAGTTCCGCTCGAGCTTCTTCTTCCCTGCTTTGTGGAACCGACTCCCACTACAATCTTAACCTGTTCAAGTCTAGAGTTAACCGTCATCTTTCCTATATATCAGCATAGACTGTTCCTCTTATTCTGTAACCCTCTACCTTGAGTGGCTCCCGGGCCTTCTAAAATGTCAACATCACCGTAAAAAAAAAGAAAGAAAGAAAGGCTATATTTAATTAGTAAATAACGTTTACCGCATGGTTAATTTTAAGCTTTCTAATTGGGGAAGAATAATCAGAAGAAATTGTCGGAGTTAGCTCCTCCTTAGCTCCTTAACCCTTTCACCAGGGGTCTCTCTCCCCTGTCTATAAATACTCGCTGACCCTTCGCCTCGACCTCTTTTTTCTCAGGCATTCAGCCTTACCACCTCGCAGATGTGGGCGCTCACAGATACAGCGTTTCCTAAATGCTGGGAACACGCCAAAAACAATACACGTACGTACGAACATTCACCACAATACATACACATAATGAACTCCACACACACACCCTGTCCATGTAACTGTCAATGTAACTTGTAACCTTTTCTTTGTTTGTTTTTCCTTGTCTTCTTTGGACTTAATTAAAGTCCAACTTTCTCATGTAGTTGGACCGGCTAGCAGGAAATTTTAACCCACGTGTGTTTTACATACTCATCACCCAACGGTCCGCTACGAATTATTCCTTTTTGTATAGTATTTCTCAGTCTTTCCAAAGCGAAAGATTTTCAAATCCGTTACGTTTCATAAACGTCTTTCTATTTTATTTATTAAATTTTTATCCTAAAAAAAAAAAAAAAAAAAAAAGGCAAGAAAATGTTTAATTCATTTGCGTAAGCAATATTCTCTGTTTGTACACACTAAATGACATTTCCTCCTTTCCCGTGTCCCCGCGGGAGTTGAAGGCGCATAAATTTACGGATGGATGAATTTATGATTGATGAGAAGGCAAGTGGGCATAAATAGTATTTCGTCAGAGAGAAAGGAGCCAGACGGACAGAGAAAAATGCCGAAAGGAACCCTGGGAAATTAAACCATCTAGAAAATTTCCACCGATGATATATTACTAGTTAACGTCTCTTTCGTATATCATATGTTTACGTACACATTTTGTGATACGAATATATATATGAGCGACTATATTGAGTCAATTGCTACGTCTACTGAAAGGGAGATTGGTTCACTATACTGTGCCAAAAGATATCTCTCGTCAGAATCCATCTTGTACATTTATAAATCTACCATACGGGATTTTTATTTTTAATTCTTTGAATACCTGATTTTATAGTGGGCATTAAAGAGTTGAATATAAATATATGGTGCTAAAGCTAATTTCCTGGAGAGCAATACTGTATACTGTATGCTTCCTTGGCCTCACGTTTTCCGTTGACATGAAGTGGAACGACTATATCGAGTCAATTGCTACATCTACTGCAAGGAAGTTTTGTTCACTGTATCATGCCGAAAAATCTTTCTCCATTTTGCACATTTATAAATCTATCATTTTTCCGTCTATTAAATTTCTTCTTTTTGGACGTAGGCCATCATGGCTCTCCACCTCCCTCTATCTCTTGCAGCTCTCAACAAGTTCCTTCTCTTTGCTTCCTCCCCCAAACCAAGTTCTGCAATCCACTTGCTCAAGTCCGCCGGGTAATGTCACACGCTGCTTTCCCTTGTCTCTTTTTCCCTCTACTCGACCCGTGAGTATCAGATTCTCCAGAACCTCCTTTCTCATTATGTGTGCCAGAAACTTCAGCTGCCTCTTTCTGATGTTAATCATAATCCTTTTCCTTGTTTGCAAACTCTCTAAGACCTCATCGTTCTCATATGTTCGGTCCTTGATATCCTTAGCATCCATTTGTAGAACCACATCTTTCGTCGTCTTGAGTGTCTTCTTCATCTTTGAGGAAGTCGTTTAACATTGGCTGCCGTAAAGAAGAACAGATGTTACATAACAGCTCAGTATTCTTTTCTTTGTTACCAAAGAAATCCTCCTGTCTCGCAATACTCTGCCCAGCTTTTGGAATGTGTCCTTGGCCATCCCAATATGTCTACGGATCTCAGTGTCGCACTTACCGTCCTCTGTCAAGAAGCTTCCCAGATATTTAAACTTCTGTGTCTGCTTGATTCTAATGTTCCCGACCTTCAAATCACATTTCGGGCTCATCCTCTTACTGATGACCATGCATTCTGTCTTCTTGTAGTTTATGCTTAGTCCTTTATTCTCACTCTCCGTCGCTACCTTCTGTAGGAGATTTTGTAATTTCTTTTCCGTGTCTGCTATCATTACTGTGTCAACTGCGTATCTTATGTTGTTAAAGTTGTGGCCGCCGATGCTAAATCCCGGTAGGGTTTCCAATTCTCTCAGGATTGCCTCACTGTATAGGTTGAACAGGTCAGGTGAGAAGATGCATCCTTGCCTTATGCCCTTTTCTATTTTTGTATATTCGCTGAACTCGTTCTCTCTGCGTATGCATGTTGCTTGTTGCGAGTATAGGTTCTTGATTATTCTGATATCCCCTCCCCCCGAATATATCAAGGTTGCTGAGCAGTTCCATCAGATCCTCGTGGCATACTTTGTCGAAGCCCTTTGCGTAGTCTATGAAACATTGGTGCACGTCCTTCTGCATCTGTATCGCCCTTTCTGATAACATTCAGAGCATGAATTTCGCGTTCCTTGTTCCGGTGTCTTTAACGAACCCGTACTGTTCTTTTCCTATCTCTGGCCTGATTCTGCTGCGCGCTCTATTCAACAGAATACGGATGATGAGTTTTGTCATGTGGTTCATCAGGCTTATTGTTTGGTGTAGTTCGAATTCGTTTGCGCCTGGTTTCTTAGGCATAGCTATGAAGGCAGATCTACTGAGGTCTTCCGGTATATCACCGCTGTTGTAGATTTCACTTGTTATTTCGGTGATCTTGACTATGCCAAAGTCATCTAAGACTGTCAATATTTCCGTTAATATTCCGTCTGGCCCAGCTGCCTTGTTTCTGTTCAATTTGGCCAGTGCGGCCTTTACTTCTGTTTTCAGAATTCCAGGTCCGTCAGTAGTTTTGTATATTGCTGGTTGTTCCCTTACGTCGTGGAAGAGTTCTCCGATATACTCACTCCAGCGTTGAAGAATTTTTCCTTCTCTAATATGATTGTTCCATCCTTTGATTTTCGGCAGCCTGTTGACGAGCATGTCTTCTGTACGGTTAATTGTCTTATTTGTTTGTGCATGTCTCTTTTGTTGGTAGTATTCAATCTTTCTATTTCTGCACATTTTTCATTTAGCCATTCTTCTTTACCTTGCCTGCATTTGGTCCTTATTTCATTGTGTAATTTTCTGTACTCCGTCCCGTATCTTGGTTGGGTTTTCTGTCTCCTTTCCATCATGTCGAGAATCTCATTAGTCATCCAATCGTTTTTCTTCTTCGTCCTGTCGCCTTTGGGATGATATCGTTTGCTGATGAAACTAAAGCGTCCTTTAGTGCGCCCCATTTTGAGTAAGGTAATCGTTGGTGAAATTGAAACAATCGAAGACATATTAATAAATAATGAATGCGGAGGGAAAATTGGAACACGATTAAAATAAATTTTAATTATAAATTAAAAAAAAAATACAAAGTTCCAAAAAAGTGTATAAAATGGAAAAAATCAACTCATAATACCTCGATGTGTGTGTGTTTGTGTGCGCGCGCTAAACGTAATCTGACACAGGTTCTCGACATCGAGATACCTGTTATCGATCTAAACTAAACTGATTTACCCACCATTGTCTGGTGAGAAGGGTGGCTAGACATCTACTGGGATTAAAAGCAATGCCTGTCAAGGGGTGGTTGAACCTTCTTCTATGGTAAACGATGGGGTAAACTCTTTTCCATATATTAGCATTCAAACAGTGCGGTAATGTCATGACATTGTTTTGTAGATGACTTCTTTGACTGAAGTCAACAACCAGGGTGTAGGGTTCCAACCTTGAAATTAACGGCTATGTATCCGTGACCAAGGTGAGCTTTCATTTTGGAAGACATTTTCACCTGGACACGAATGGTATCCACCAGATCTATTTGCCTAAGACACGCTCCGCAGAAAAGAATGTGGAGTGAACTTATTTACTGTTATTTCCCCCAATTCATGGTCCAAGAGACACTCAAGGTAGAAGGCTACTGATTGGGAATGTTGGAAGGGATGGGAAGGTGGAATTAAGAAATGCATATTATAAGGACGTGTAAGATAGATATCGGTTGACTTTGGACTTGAAGATACCAAAATTGTAGTGGCCAGGTAGGCATTCTCTCGGAAGTCAGTTTCCCAAAGTAACAGTTCTGATCAAAAAGTTGTCTGAGTGGAACTTACTCCTTATCGAAGGAGAAGACGTTACAGTAAGACCAAAAGGAACGAGAAAAAATGGGAAAAAAATGACGGCCTAGTGGGTCCTAGCTTTGAAGATCTGAGCTGATGAGACTAAAGAATGTAACTTGTCAGAGCATTTGCCATAACAATAGCGATAGCGAAAGGCTAGCAACGTTTCGTCTGTGAGATAAGGGTTGCAGGTTGATGAATAACTCATCACCCACAAGGCCGCGCGAGTGCTTTTGAACTATGTCGATATTGTAGAGTGGGGATTGGGCTACACCATCCCAGATATGGTAGCAATTCTCCATTCTTGATCTTATCTAACTTTTCTGAAGATGATCTATCTTCAGAAAAGTTAGATGAGATCAAGAAGCAGAAGGAGTTCAAGTATTTTCTGGAGGGATATAAGGAATCGGCCATTCTTCCAGCATCTTTTGTGATGCCTAGAATATTCATGTTCCATTTGAGGTTGAAAATGATCTTTAGACCGAGTAGACATTCAAGGCAAGGAACCTCTTTGAGGGTATGGCCACCCATAAGGATTAGTGCAGGTTTAGGGTCTGCTTGGTGGTGATGAATTGTAACTAGTTTTTTTTTTTGGAATGTATTGAATGATACCAGCCAATCTTCAACTTTTTTAATAAGAAAAATCTCAAGTTAATATTAAAAATTTCTGTCTGACATTGTTGATTTATTTAAGATGGAGTGATCTATCATGACATGTCTCTAATTTGTATTCAGATATATTGTATTTATTTTCAACTTTTCTAGTTGAATTGTTCACCTATATTGCATATGATTCATTAGTGTACATAATTACAATAAAATTAGTATTTTATATGAATACTACCTCATGAAAATTGAGATGTAGTAGATTGGGTCAGGGGCACAAGACACTTACATCAGCAATATATATATATATATATATATATATATATATATATATATATATATATATATATATAATTATTTATTTAAAAATATGATTCCATCGCTATATAAGAGTTCTCATGCTTCAAAACAAGAGCCGCACCTCATGAAAATTGAGATGTAGTAGATTGGGTCAGGGATACAAGACTCTTACATACAAGTTCTACTAATTAACCCATAGAGTTATGAGATGGAGAATAAGTCATCACCCATAAGACTTCCTAGGTGCTTTTAAATTCTCTCAAGGCTATACAGTGAGGATTGGGAAGCACCAGCCCAGATATGGCAGCAATCCTCCATTCTTGATCTGATCTGACTCTTCTAAAGATAGAGAATAGCAGAAGGAGTTCAGGTATTTTCTGGAGGGATACAAAGAACCGGCCCTTCTTTCAGCATCCTATGCGAATATACGTGTTCCATTTGAGATCGGAAGTGAGCGTTACACCCCTTAGGCATTCGAGAAAAGGGTCTTCTTTGAGGGCATGGCCGCTCATCAGGATTAATACAGGGTCGACTCAGTGGTTATGAAGTGTTACGTGTCTTAGTTTGGAGGTATTGAATAGTACCAGCCAGTCATTCCTCCCCTGAACTGTGAGAGCTAGGTCAGAGGAGAGATCAGCTGACAGGTACTGGTCATCCAGATATTTGGAGGGGCACCCATGCACTGTGGTATCATCTGCATATATATTTACTAAGGATCTGAGAAAGTTCTCAATCACATCGTTA
Organism: Acanthosepion pharaonis; assembly: GCA_903632075.3. Classification (NCBI taxonomy): domain Eukaryota; kingdom Metazoa; phylum Mollusca; class Cephalopoda; order Sepiida; family Sepiidae; genus Acanthosepion; species Acanthosepion pharaonis. Next base: position 1,846,000 of record CAHIKZ030005599.1, read on the forward strand.
AAGTTTTTTTTTTAAAAAACATTCCACCTCAGGCAAGGCAATAAAGCCACTAGGACGCAAGGGTTGGAGAATATCAGTGGAAAACTATGAGAGAGAACAAAAGAAGAAGAATTGAAAAGACAGCAGATAATAATTGACATTGCATTTAAAATTTTGAAGAACAAATTTGACTTGGAAGCAAGAAACCGAGAAAGACTTTCATAAGCGCGATAGAAGAAACTGTTAGCATAGAACTTACGGTTATATCAACCTATTTTAACTGTAAAATGATGAGACCATGCCGCCAATCCAGTACAGCGCTCAAATTCATAAATCTATGTACCATAGAGGACAGTTCATTATAACAATGACCATGAAAGTATTTATAGAAAAGACACAGGAAAACTATGTTACGGTGATGAGAAAGTGATTTAAGTCGAGATGCCTGGCTAGAACCAATAACATTGCAGATTCTTTGGATTTTATCAAGAATCTTTAAATATATCGCAGGAGCACTAGACCATATGTGACAGCAATATTCAAAGCAAGGATGAGTAGTAAACCTATAAATATATAAGATATATTCTGGCGAGAAAAAATGTCTATCATGACACAATGAACCAACTTTCCTAGCAGCCGTCCTAGCAGTTGATTCAATATAATTTTTCTACTTCCTGTCGGTGGAAAACGTTAGTCCGAGAAGGCGCAATGAGTCCCTCTCCTGGGAGTTAGTATCAACCATGATGATGAAAAGTAAAAAGACTTCTCTCAGACGATTAAAAGAGAGCAGTTTCGTTTTGGAGGAGTTCAAATTGAGAAGCCTTTCCTTGCCCTAATTAACAACAAATTTTAGTATTTTGTCTGCCGGCTTGTGCATTCGAGAAAACTTAATACATTATGTAAATGCAGCATGTTATAAATTAATTTTTAATTTTAAGTAATTGGTTGATATCTTTAAATAATTTACTGTACGATTTATGCATTTAAAAAGTTAAATGCAAAATAGAGCATTGCATGCAAGCCCACTATATTAAGAGCAGTCGTTTGTTTTTCAATAAATTATTGTGCGAATCTGTCAATAATTGCTTCTGCATCCAAATCATATAACAATTCCTTTTTTTAATGATAAATGTATGATTCCATATTCTCCTAAGGCAGAGAACTTTCTTAACCTTGTCTTTATGATTTTTAGCTTTGAAAATGCCCTCTGACTTTGGACTTGAGTAAATGATAATGTGCAGATGACTTTATAAAGTTCTTATTCCTTTTTATTACTAAAACAATTGTCTGTGTATGTTTCTTTATTGCATTTTTATTTGGTATAGGTGGAGCATGCCATCAGGGGCCCACTTGCCATCGGGCAAGTTGACACCATGGCCAATCCGCCAATATTCTTATGGTATATCTGATCAACAATAGCATACTCTACTAGTCCGCCTACCATCTCTCTACAATAGAATACCTAATAAGTATTTAGAATTCTCAGATATACACATACATTTTTTTTTAAATCAGTTCACTCCAAACAAGGTGATAATACCACTAAGTAGTAGAAAAGTGATAATGGAAGAGGCAGTAGAAGAAAATGGGAAAACATTAGTATGGAGAAAGGACAATAAAAGAACAGACTTCAGGAAGACAGAAGACAGCGATTTACATTTTTTTAAGATCGTAGTTGACAGGGAAGCAAGAAATCGAGAAAACGAGTCCGAGAAAACGAACTATTCGAATAGAACTTACAGTTACATCTTTCAATGATAAAACGATGAGATCTAATAGCTAATATAGTTAATATAGCAGTGCGCTTAAATTCAAGGTAACAAGGAAGAAAGATCATCAGAACAACTTCCATGAAAATATTTATAGAAAAGGACTGAAGGAAGCCACATCACGGCTTTGGGAAAGTGACTGATGTCGAGTTGCCAGGTTAGGACCGATAACATTACTGACCCTTCCTTGGATTTTATCAAGAATCTCGAGATATATAACCGGAGTACCAGACCAGATATGGCAGTATTTTTTACGGAAAATTTCTCTAACTAACGGAGTATATATCAATCTGGATATATGTACTTACTTAATAGCCTGTTATATTGTACTTTATATTTGATGTTTTCAATTGTTCAAACAAATAGTTACAGTCTGAACAGATATTTGTTTAATGGAGTCAATGTTACTGTTCAAGAGTCGATTAGCCGACCATAAACGAAAGGACACGTGATCTTTTCCAAGAAATATCACATTAATGTGACGTCATTGCTGAGGCATTACTAATGAGTTCAATGCCGGGATTTTAAACTTTTAGTTTTAGTTTTTTGTTTTTTTGTTTTTATTAAGTTTTAACGTAGATTAAAGCCAACGCAAATATTTCTATACTGGTTCAACAAGGACTGAAAGTCGAGCGGAAGAACGAATGTTTTGAATACCTTTTTTTACTTCTCACAATAACTCCTTTTCTTTCTTTCTTTCTTTCTTTCTTTCTTTCTTTCTTTCTTTCTCCTCTGCTTTATCATTTGCCCCACTCCCATTTTACGTCTTCATTTTCTTATCTTTCTGAGACATCTTCATTTTCTGTCTTTCTTCATTACAAATTTGGCTTTGCTTTCTTTCTTTTCCTCGCCCTTTTCTTTCTTTTCTTTCTTTCTTTCTTTCTTTCTTTCTTTCTTTCTTTCTTTCTTTCTTTCTTTCTATTTTGTCACATTACTCCCCTCTCGCTTCCTACCTTCTTTCTTCTCTAATTGACCTTTCCCTTTTTTTTCTCTCTGATTTTTATTTTTTTTTTTTTTTTTTACATTTAAAATCAAAAACGTCTTTTTTACACTAACTGTGATTTTCTTTTTTCCGGCTTCTTGTTTTTCTGTCGGGTTTTCTTGCTTAAGGTCATATCACGTTGAAAAACCAGTTCTCGTACGATCACAGAAGGTAAGCAACGTTAAGCCTAGTTAGTACCTAGATGGGTAACCGCTTAGGAATACCAGGTGCTGTAAATTGTGATGTGTGGGTGGTGGAATGGATAACGAAATCGGAGATCCGAGTTTAATTCAACTTGTGTTTGTTATATTCACTTACACGCGTATACTTTTGGGAAAGGTATGAATCCACTCCCCCGCCCCAAAGCTATAGGTTAAATAGTAGGAATAGTGTCAGTAAATCATTATTATCTCCAAAAAATTCTTACAATTTAAAAGTACTTTCTTGCTTTAAATAATCTTCAAAAAAGTTTGATAAGTCGTAAAACTTAAATTCATCTGCGTTTTCATTCTTTTCTTTTCATCTCTACAGCTTCTTTCTTTCTTTCTTTCTTGTTCACAAGAGCATCTTATTTTTTAAGGTAAAAATAAAATAAATTTGAATTTCAGAAACAAGAAAATTATGAACAAAAACAAGAATATACCATCTAACAAAGATTTATTTTTCCATGTGATTTCATGTCATATTTTTGGTTGGTTTTTACGGTATGTCAACCTTTTGTCCAAAGGGTTTTACGTTATGCCAACGTTATGTCTAAATAAATTGAGAACCGGTTACGCGATCTCGATTTAAATTGGCAGCCAATCAAGGAGAATCTTACTTTAAAAACATCTCTCACGTGAGATGATATTGTCGGCATTGAGACGCCAGTGAGTGAGCTTGTGTACTGTGTAACCGCCGCATTCACAGGGAATATTATGTATCTTTGAACATAGAAGCCTCCGAGTGCGTGAATGTATCCCTATGCACATGGATGCAATTTACGTAGACTGTGAGGTCAGGCCTAATGGATGAAATAGAAATAGATAGGTTCACCTATCGCCCTGTTCCCGCTTCCACCGGACTTTTGAACAGGTGTAGAGGTGTATCCCTTGTTTCCGGTTTAAAATCGGGCTTCCGGTTCCTTGTAAAGTATAACTCAACCCTACACTTCTGCCGTCTCCGCCTAAACTTTGAAATGTTATTTGCTATTTTCTATTTATTATTATTTTTCCTCATAGGAATAGAAAGCTTCGCCTACCGTCCGGTTCATACTCCTCCCTGGTGTTTTGAACAGGAGTAAAAGTTTATCCGTTGTTTCCAGTTTAGGACTTAGTGGGATAATCGCCTTGCTTGGGGGTGGATGGATTAAAAAAAAGTTTCCTCGTTTCTTGTGTCCCCTATTTCTAGCACTTTCCCTATCAGTATATATGTAATATTTTGACGAACACTCATAAAACTCGGCCCATATTGCAACATTTCTATAGCTTTAACTATTGTAAATGTTTTCCTTGGTATTTTATTTGCCCAAGAAGCATTAACACCAGGAAAATGTATTTATCGCCGGTTCGCTTTGATAGGTTGCCATAATTGTTTATTCATTTACTTATTAACACTTTCCATCAATCTTCGCCAACCCTTTTTTTTTTTTGCCAAAGATAATAAAGCGAAAAAATAAGATAGGCCTGAAGGAAAATGTCTGTTCTTTGCTAAGATTGACTAACAAAGGTGAAAGACTCGTTTTAACGCATACATTACGGCATGTCAACCTTTATTGTTTATATCTGAATAACACAAGGACAGGGTTGCAAGATCTCGATTGAATTTGGCAGCCAAGCAAGAGGAATCATACGGAAAAAGGACTCTTTTGTGAGATGACGAAGTCGGCAGTAGGACGCGAGTGAGTGAGCGTCCTACTGAGTAAAATATTTCCCAATATATATATATATATATATATATATATATATATATATATGTGTGTGTGTGTGTGTGTGTGTGTGTGTGTGTGTGTGTGTGTGTGTGTGTGTATTTTCCATGCCATGCACACATCGGATTGTCAATACACGATTCATGACTTGGCAGAAGATTTTCTCACAATAGCTTGCCCTTTCATTCTGCGACAAACTGGTTGACAACCAAGGCTATTTTAAGACAGGACAGACATTTTTGTACCCTATTGTTTATGGTTGTTGAAACATAAACAGACAATCTTAACACGCATACACACACACACACACACACACTCTCTCTCTCTCTCTCTCTCTCTCTCTCTCTCTTTACATATATATAAGTATATTTCCTAAAAATATGGACATGTTAAAACCCTCTCTCGTGAAATGACATAGTTGGCAGCGAGAGGCTATTGACTGAGTTTGCGTATTGTGTGATAATCGTATTCACAGAGAATATGCATCAAGATTCTATTAGAAGATAGAAATATGTCCGAAATTTTAGGAAGAATGAAAATTTGTAACCCTCACAGGTTGTATATATATATAATTTTATTATTCAATATGACATATATATATATATGCCATATATTTATAAAATTTATATACATATACTGTACTAAAACTAAATCTCATTCAAACATTCGTAACGACTATTCCGTACCAACTAACGTGTTGCAGAAAAACATTTTTTATAAACTTCAATGTCCTCTTAGAGATTATATCTCCCACCAAAAAAATAATATTTATGTTGGAGGCACTACGACCACGTTGTCTCGGCGGCTGAGTTTTAATTTGAATGATGTGTCCAACATTTCTAAAACATTTACAACTGCATACCTGTCCACAGTTGCAATTCAGAAAAATTCTTTTGTTGAAAATATATCTGTACTTTTTCATGAAAATAATAAAGATAAACTAAAAATTCTCGAAGCTATTTATAATAAAAATTGAAACTGAAAAGCTTGACCGTGAATATGAAAAGATCCAATTGAAAATAACTAGTGAAAATTTGTCTAAATTATTCAATAACACATGTCTCAATATATATATATATATATATATATATATATATATATATATGAAGAAAAATATACTGAAACAAAAATCCTAATATGCGATTATATTTAAACGGAACGCTGATCTTATAAAAGATTTCAGTTATCTGTTTGGATTGGTCTTGCTTTTATGTCCATCGTCTTTTTCATGTTGAATTGTATATGGTCTATGTTAATTATGTTTTATGAATATGTCCTGAAGATGGTCTATTAGACCGAAACGTCCGACGTTGACATTAAACCTTAAAACAATATAACCGCATATTAGAATTTTCGTTTGTTTTTTCAGTATATTTTTCTTCATACTGTCGGATCTATATCCATATATTTGCTTATATATATATATATATATATATATATATATATATATATATATATATATATAATTTTATTATCTACCCATAAAAATTTACTTCAGGGAATGCGATTTTCAAAATGAAAATTTCAAAATGTTCCGAGACTGTTAATCGGTAAATAATCAAAATATATAATTAATATGTGTATTAAAAAGCACTTTAAAAGTATTTAAAATCGAGCACCCTTACACTCTTATGTGCATAAGAAAAGGAAGTCACAAACCACACACACACACTCACACTCATATATATATATATATATATATATATATATATATATATATGCATTCTTTTCTGACGCTGTCCAAGTATTCGTCTTTATCAACTCTAGCTCAAAAAGTATATCTTTGTATCAATATTTTCCTTAGCGCCTTTCCCCAACTTGTGCTATTGTCCATCCGCGCACTATACAAAAGGCCGTCTAGCTAGCTCAATGTTATCTGATATATATGTGTGCGTGTGTGTGTGTATGTGTGTTTTCTATGAACTACCAATATATATATATATATATATATTGGTATATTTATGTCTCTTTTTTATACCTCTGGGTCTTCCAACAGGTTCTGTTCCAGGTGATGCAACATCAATCATATTTCTTTGAATTACCCGTATTACCAGATTGTCATCTCCCTTTTTGCCACCCGTTTACCTACCAGCTCCTTCTCCCTGTTCCCGTTACTGCCAGCTTTCATCGTCTATTTTTTCTAGCCCCTTCAATGTTATTTAACACTAGTCTGTTTACTTACTTTGTTGTTCTTTGTAATGTCTAATCTCCTATATCCCAGAGTATTCTGAACAATCTCCTTACGGATGAAGAAGAAACAGCAGTGATGTGGTTCTGTGAATACCATGGATGGAATTTTGAGCATCGACGTAGATTTAAAGAAAATCGGAACTAAAAGGATAATTATACTTATAGTTGAAATTTCTGGCATACATAATGAGGAAAAAGGGCTTGGAGAACCTTACACTCATAGGACCTACGAAAGGCAAGAGAGTATTGTAAAAACGGTAATATACTTAACTAGATGGAAAAGATTTAGTTTAGATAACTTGAGAAACAAAGAATAACGCTTACTGTTATACTGACAATTAAAAAACTTAAAAATATATTCTTAAGGCACGTCTTCTTTCACTTTATTCAAAAGGCATTTCTTTCCTAATTTAAAGTGTAGATTTTTAATTTTATTTAATCTTTCTCTTATTGGTTCATTACATTATATATTTGATGATAAATATTAACTGTTTTTTCCTTGTAGATGTGAATTATTTAATATCGGTATAATTTCAAATATGTTGATTTAAATGTAGATGTTAAATTTGATACTTCTTCCTAAGATAATATAATCCTTTTAATAGATTAATCTTCATATTTTTCTTATTATTTTTCTGTTATATTGTTTATTTTAATATATCTTTAATTATTAATTATCTCTATTTCATATCAATGGATTTATCTCTTTATTTGAAATAATATTATTTTTGTTTATAGAGTTAAGGTTTTCTTTAAGTCTAAACTACATTCTGATTGCTACTGTGTTTAAAATGAATAAGTCATTTCTTCTCTTTTTCTCTCCCTTTTTTCTTTTCCTTTCTCCTCTGACCACCCCTCATATCCAGACTTACACTACTTCCTAGTTTTTATTTACTCCCTTTTTCTCTTTTCCCTTTCCTTCTTTCTTTCCTTCCTCTGCCTGGCCATTTTTATTTCAATAATTAATCTCCACTGAATGGTTTGAAAAATCATTGTAAATTTTATTTCAATTTACTAGGCGAAAATTATCATTAACCTAATGTAATCTTAATTCCTATTGTATGATATATATATATATATATATATATATATATATATATATATATATATATATATATAATAAAATCCTCTAATGTCAGAGACATAAAACTTCACTGAGACTTCAAGCTTCACGCTATGAAGCGCGCCTCAGACGGTTTGATGCTCATACATAAAGTGGTACAGTACTTTAAACTTAATGACAAATTTGGAGTCACTAAGAAAACGAAAGAAATTAGCTTTGAATACTCATTAAAACTATTCCAGCACCGAAAACCTATGAGTTTAAAATATTATTCATTGAGAAAATAGAAAGTGTAAAGTGCAGTGAACCATCTGAGGATCGCTTCACAGTGTGAAACTAGTGTGAATTGAGTGGGCACAAAGAAGAGAAGAGAACAAAAAATTGATGTCTGCCATTTGGACAGTTCGAGAGAGAAGGAACGATGACAGAAAAAGAAAATGAAAAATTACATTTGTTATATAGGAATAAAGTGTCGCTGCCGACACTTGAGTCTGAACATAGATCGCCAGTGAGCAAACACAGGCGATCCCATTATTGAATTAAGTGGATCACGTGACCACAGAGGAAACGCATATATAGGGAGTCGCGTGACGTCTAGATTGATCGCCATTTCTACTCTATCCTCTATGACTATACGGACCGCTATTCTCTATTCACTATACTATTTCTCTATTCGGATCACTATCCGAGTTTCTATTCGAGCGAGTATTATCGAGCAAGAAGTATTAGTGCTAGTGTTATTCGTAGGCGTCTGACATCAGTATTGTCCAGCGGTGGTACTATAAGTTATATCTGCGATTACAAAGTCTCTACTACAACGAGCATTACGAAAGTGACAACGAGTATTCATTGACATCACAAAAGTGGTAACGAGTGTTCGTTAACATCACAAAAACATTAGAGGTTTCTGTGTATTTAACCAAATATATGGTTAGGAATAAATCAATTGAAAGAACGTAAAAAAATAGAAAATTTGGCCCTGTCTTCACACAAGACGCCATCAGAAGTAATAAGAATAACATTGACAGAAAAAACAACAAAATAAACATAGACATTATAGTTATATGCTAATCAAGCTCAGCTGAAATTTAAACTCCTTAACCATGCAGGCACTCAATTCCACACCTCTTTCCATAAATCATATTATTATTCAGCTTGATTCTATGTTAGTAAGTTAGGACGTGTGTCCCGCCTTACCATTACTTCAAGTAAATAATGAACTATTCCTTATTTTAATTGTAAGTAATGAAGGAAAAACAATATATCCGGGCTGCTGTTTAATTTTAACGAGGAAAAAGAAAGCATACATAATAATTAAAAAGAAAGGGAAGATCGAAAAGAGAATTAAGCTATCATACGTTTAACGTCTGCTTCAGTGAAATTGAAAAAAAAAATGATCTTTTCATTTGTACCCTCTTGCTTCTTCAAATAATGACCTGCATTATAATTGCGATTGTTATTGCAATATTTTGTATATTTTTTATAATTTCTATCTCTTAACACTATTTGTTTATCAAAGCGCGCCAACATCCGATGTTGTGATTGATTTTTAACTAACGGAAATAATAAATAACTTTTGTTATATACCGTACCTATGAACACTAATGGGTATGTGCCAATCCTTATAAATACGTTGGACACTATTGTAAGCGGAGGTAATATGCTGTTTAAGTAGTCCACCACTAGCAGTGGTTTACCTACATCACGTCGCTGGCGAGTATTGTATTTCATTTCCAACCTCCGTTTTGTTTTTTTCTCATTCAGTAACCCTTTCTAGGTTACAACAATTTTATTGCAAAATCAGAAAGAAACGTCTAAACACATAATGAGGAAGGAGTGCTTGGAAAATTTGCCACTTACAGGAATTATCGAAGGCAAAAATGGACAGGAAGTTTGTAAAGAATTCGAATAACCCATGTAACGTATACAGAGCCGATTCATCCTCATTCCCTTCGTAATCCATTGGTAAGGAAGAAGTTCTACTTAGTTTATTCCCCAGAACGGTTATGTTGTGGAACAGATTCCCAAGAATCTACTTCCCTAATCACTACAATGTTAACCTCTTCAAGTCTAGGGTCAGCCGTTATCTATTCTAGATATCCTCAAAATATACACCTCTTACTCCTTAACTATTACTAAAATGTAGTTTAATAAAATATTACTTGTTTTATTACGACAAATTTAATCAATGATATTATTTATTTTCTCTATGACTTTTCTTCAATGCCTTTATTTTTCTAATGGCTTTTGTCGTCTCCCCAATTGCCAACTGACAATTTTTTTTCTTTCTTTTAGTTCACGGTAGTTAGAACTGCTATTCTGGCCTCGATTTGATGACCCGTTTTAATTTCTAAGTCCCAGAGAATTGTTATGTTCTACGTATTCATATTTTTCTGCTTTTTGTTGTTAATTTTTTTTTATTCTTTTACTACTTTATCAATTATTTCTACAGTTTTCTTCTTTTTCTTCCTTTTTCACTTCTTCCTCCCTTCTTGTTTCTTTCCTTTTATTTCATTTGTTTTCTTTTGAATCGTGTTTTCATGTCACTCATTTCATTTGTCCTCTCTTACTTTCTCTTTTTCTCTTTTTTCTTTCTTTCGTTCTTTTATCTTTCATTTTATTGCATGTCTTTTTCATTTTTGTTTTCTTCTTATTCGTCTTTTTATGTCACTCATTCCTTTTGTCCTTTCTTTCCTTCACTTTCTTTTTCTCTTTTTTTTATTTCTTTTGTTCTTTATTTCTTTTTATTTCATTTCTTTTTTGTTTTCTTCTAAATCGTCTTTTACCCTCTCTTTCTCTTTCTTTTTCATTTTTTCTTTCTTTCGTCTTTCTTTTGTTCTTTTCTTTTTATTTCATTTTTTTAAGGTTTGTTTTCGCTTTATTCGCCATGTTATGTCACTATTTTCCTTTTGTCCTCTCTTCATCTTTCTTTCGCGTTTTTTTCTTTCTTTCTTTCTTTCTTTCTTTCTTTCGTTCGTTCTTCATTCCTTCCTTTGGTTTGCATATTTTTTTCTTATTCCTATTTTTATGTCACTAATTATCTTCACTCTCTAATTCTTTTTCTTTCTTTTTCATTTTTTTTTCTTTCGTTCTTTTTTCATTCCTTTGATTTTAATTCTTTTTTTTTTATATATATATTTGCTTTCTTCTAAGAATCTTGTGTCAATCATTCCCTTTGCGTTCTCTTTCTTTTCTGTTCCTTTCTCTTGCTCTCAACCCATTTTCTCCCGCCAGGCTTCCCTTCTTTCGTTGAATAAAAGAAAGCAATCCAAAAGTACAAGGCTACACAGGTGCAGTGCTGCATGGTTGAAATTCCTGAAGCCTCTGTCTGCTTAGTTGAAGTGACATTATCTTGTGGCTTTCTGGTCGATTGGTACGTTCATACATTCGGTCCTGGGTTCCAACTAAAACATACGCCTTTGCCCCCACTCTCTCTTTCTCTCTCTCTCTCTCTCTCTCTCGCTCTTTCTCCACACACACACACACAAAAAACACTCATATACAAACACGCATACAAATACAGACATTTAAAAAGAAAGAAACAGTTGCTTACAAATTTATGTAACGATAGACGCTAGAAACATGAAACTTCACAGTTTAAAACTCGGTTGATAATTTGTGAATCGGCTAAAAAAAAAAAGCAGGTAGACTTCTACCATGCTACAAATATAAGTGACTTTTATCTTCCAGCAATTCTATTAAGTGCCGTGATAAACGTTTATTATATTTGATGTCGTCTCTCGAATTTGCCCCCTATATATGGGTTAAATAGCAGAACAGAGTGGACTCTCTAGGCGCGGTTAGTAACCATTATAGAAGGACAACTCTGAATTCAAAAGTGTATGTAGACCTGGTGTGGCACATGTTTAAATTGTAACTCAGCACAGCTGCAGTTTAAAGCACGGATTCGTTCTGTGGGTGTTGAAGAAACATAAATGGGTATCATCAGAGGGACATGCTCGGAAAAGAGCAACCCTGCTGAAGATGAGATGAAACAGCTCTGATGAACACAATTTGAACACAATTTTGCGAATTGTTACGGTTGTGAAAAGACATGATTATAAAATTTCGATCAAGGGCGTGCAATCTTCTATGTCTTTTTTTTCTTGCTTTTTCTGTTTCTTTGTTTATTTCATTTAAAGGTTTGACAATACTTTTTTCTAAACTAGATAAAATAAATTCCCTTCGTATTCCTTTGGTAAGAAGGTAGTTCTGTTCGGAAATCTTCTTCTGCAGAGCTGCTGTTTTTTGGAAGAGACACCCGGAAGAATGCTTCTCCGATCGCTACAATTTTAACCTCTTCAAGTCCAAGACCCTGGACCGTTATCTTTCTTACAGAAAATCTGCACTTCTTACCTCCAACTCTTACGTTCCTGCAACAATCTCATTCAGTAACACTCTACCTTGGGTGACTCATGGGCCTTGTATTGTGTGAAAAATTATTTGAAAAAATGTATATATGCATGTAGTTTAACTTACAAGAACAGAACTCCACTCTTCACTGTCTCATGGGTGGAGATCCATTTAAATATATACATGACCTGAAAAGCAGCATATCTTTGCAAAGAAATTATCTTTGCGTTCGTAAAAATTGTATAAATGTAGATTCTTTCTTAATCTATTTTATATGCCATGTGCCTTCCGTGGGTGGAGGTCGACCATGTTTCTCTCTGTCTTTTCAGCAATATCTTCACCTTTATTTCTCTTTTAGATACTTTTTCATCCAAACGATATCTTTTCTACATATTCCCATAAACCGTACCTCTTACTCTGTAACCATCTACCTCGAGTGACTCTTAGGCCTTATACAGGATAAACATTATTTTAAAAAACAAATTGCTCAAACTCGTCAAGTATCTTACGAATGGCGTTCCTCTCCTTCGCTTGCCTTCGATATCGCCTGATAATTCTTCAAGCATACGTATCCCCAACGTTTCGGTAGGCTCTTTCTGATTGTGTGCAACAATATTGTATGGCTCTTATTTCTCTTTAAAGCTTCCTCGTTTCTCACATGCCTAGTCCATGGTATTCGCAACTTCGGTCGGTAGAACAACATTTATGGCAAATTTGACCAGCTTTAATTGTCAAATAGGAAGATAGATGTTATATAACAGTCAAGTACTATTTTCTTTGGTGCTCATGTTACTTTACGATCTCTTAATGCCTTATATAACTTATACAAAAATACACCTTCCGCTATTTCTATACACCTACTAGTTTCTGTCATCACACCTTTCCGTCATCTGTTGCTACACTGTCCAGAGATTTGAATTTCTGTACATGTTTCAGACCTCCCCGATATTCAACTCACATCTTGGTCTTTCTCTTGTGCTCACAAACATGCGTTCTTTTTTTCTTTCTTTTTTTTTTTTTTTTTTACAATCATGGCATTGCATAGCTCTTTCTTGCCACGTCATTGGCGATCATGGCTTTCCACAACTTCCCTTAACGGCGAAAAGAATATGCATTTCGCTATTACCATCAACTCGAGAGTCGAACACGAGAGTCAAACATTTTTTTAATCAATTTCACCCCAAGCAAGGTAGTAAAGTTACTAAGACACGAGTGGTTATAAGATGCAGAAGAGTTAGAAACAAAAACATTTTTAAGAAGCGGGAATAAAAAAAAAAGGATTAATTAGGAATACAGTTAATAACGATTGACATTGCATTTAAATTAATGAAGATTAAAGTTGGCTGGAAAGTATAGAACCGGAAGTTCCACAAGCGAGAAGTACGAGAAAAGAAACTGCAAAAAAATACGTTTTGTGTTGTTTTTATTATATGTCATAGTAAATGGCTGTGAATGCCTTCTATATGCCGCGTCCCTTCGGGTTGTGGGTGATCATAGTTCACCAAAACTTCTTATCTTTTATAGCTCTTAGTATGATTTGTCTTATCTTTCCTAAGCCATGTTCTGCCAGCCATTTGCACAAGTTCGTTAGGTATGTTACTTACTGCTTTCCTCTGTTCTTCTTGCCTTCAATATATCATATGAGTATCGGATTACATAACAGCTAAATCCTTTTTTTTTCTTTGGTTCTAACGAAATCTCCTTATTTCTTATACATTGCTTAGCTTTTTGAAGACATCTTTCATTATTCTATTCCAATACGACGTCGGATTTCATTGTCACATTTTCCGACAACCATACATTGTGTCTTTTCTAATTATTGTGTGCTGTTTTAGGAAAACCGAATCGAACCAGTACTCACACTCTTGTACAAAGCTCAAGAGCAACTCGAGGTAGAAGTTTACAGAGTAAGAGGCAGTGTTTATGGGAATATTTGGAGAATTTAACATTTGACTGTAGATGTGAACAGGTTGTGGTTGTAGTGAGGCATCCGCTTGGGATTCGGTTTTTTTCAGTTCTAAAAAGCAGTGGTTCGTGTTGTGTATTCCATTGGAAATAGATAAACAGCTATTACATCTGCCAAAACATCCGTTCACTTTTTTAAATGAAATAACATACATGCTTTGTTTCGGCAATAGATCTCAAGCAGAAAATTTCGCAAACCACTTTTGGCACGCTTGATTATTCGCAGAACCTTATCCATAAACTGTAAATTTTTTTGTTTGGATCGCAGTTTTAATGTAAAAAGTATAATATACCTAAAATATTTCTTGCCCGTTTCTGTCGTCAAAGATAGAATCAATAAACAAGAATAATGCCAATTTTCCCAATAATTTTTTTACTTAAATGCACGCTGATATGACAACTGTAACAATGCAATCAAAACCAATAAGAATGGTGGATTTAAATTTAATAGTAATATTACTATGAATAGTATTAATATAAGCTACTTAATCTGGTCTATAATTGTTCACTAATCTTTCTTTTTTTTTGTGCTTCTAACAGCATTTTTCTATTTTTTTAATAATTTGTTTAGATTCTGGAAAACATTTTTCGTTATTCCAGTGCGCCCTCGGATTTCAGTGTCACATTTTCTGTCTTCTGCTAGAACACTTCCCAGATATTTAAATGCCTATCCTTTTTTGATTTCGACATCTCCAATTCGAAGCTCGTATCTTGGGTTGTTCTTTCTTGCTAACAAAGATACATCCTGTCTCTTGCAATTTTCTAAAGAAGTAATGAATTTTTACTTATTAAGGCGACAAATTGTATCAGTTTAAACGTTGTTTTACTGGATACCCGTATCAAAGAATGCATATTTTTAATAGGATTCAGGCCGGTAGGTGAAATAAACAAATATACCGTTTAATTAACAAGCAGAGCGTCTACTCAATTACGAGTATCCACTAAAAATAACGTTTAAGGTGATAAAATTATATCTTTTGTAATTACTGTGTTGTTTCGGGAAAGCCGAATTGCACCCACCTAAAACAAGTTAAAATCGAAATGTACTCAATGTTATTTGAAAAGAAAAATGTTTTCCACATAAAAAGAAGCCAATATAGATTCTAACTCTACTTGGGATTCCATGGACCGAACATGTGACCAAAGACAAGGTTTTGGAGAAAATGGAAACAAAAAGGAAACTTATACTTAACACCAGGAAGAGGCAGTTGAAATTTCTAAGGCATGTAATGAGAAAGGGGTGCTTGGAAAATCTGATACTCACAAGACATATTGAGGGAAAGAAGGACAGAGGAAAGCAGCGCGTAACATACTTGAGTAAATGGATGCCAGAACAGGGTTTGGGAGAAATAACAAAAAACAAAGCTTATTAAGAGCTACAAGGTACAGGAAGATATAGAGGGCCATTATCACCTACGTCCTGAAGGGACACGACACATAAAAGAAGACTTTTCTCTCACACTGACTCCTGCAATTCAACTACACTTTACTACAACTAAATACCGATTAATTTATTTTCTTATAATTAACAATTTTTTACACTTCATCGCCATTATTATCAGTGTCTTCATTATCCGTATCGTCTTGACAATTTACTTATATTTTTTGTAACATCCAGAAAGAAAAGAAAAGTTCCAGTTAGCCTTTGCGCGGAATAGGGATTTCGACTCATCACCACACGTGAGATACCCCGCCACTCGACAACTACACATACAATCAAGCAGGCGCTTCTTTTCCTTTACTATCCCTCGTTCTTATCCCCTTATCTCGAGAGCCAGCCTCATCAACGCGAATCTAAACTGTGGGTCATTTCCAACATTTGAGTTACGCCCTGTTTCGAGCGTTCTGAACAAACAAATTACATCATTTTAAGCGGTAGTTTTTTGTTTATTTTCTTTTTTTATTATTATTCCTCTTGTTTTTCTTTCTTTTTTTTTTCTTTTTTGTTATCTTTCTTTTGGAAATCCGGTATCTTTTTGGTCGTTTTCCATCCACGTGCAACTCTCTACCCGGCCCCATACGTAAACAGGCGGCGACACGCTCCACGTCCGTCAGCCTGTTCGTTCGTTCGAATTTCGTCCGTCTGACGACGTTTGTCAAACAATCATTTAAGACGGAAGTTTAAATTAAACAACAGTAGACCACCCTGTCTTCCCATTGGTGTAAAACACTATCATATATATATATATATATATATATATATATATATATATATATATATATATATATATATATATAAAGGGTGTGATGTAAATTGTCGCCATTTTATATTTTTAATGTTGTCCGTTTTTGATTTTGTCGACTGCACAGTATAGTAAGGTCAGTTGAGCACGGTCTACGAGAAAAACGTAATTCGCTCCACCAGAAATTTGGAAACGGCATGCTGTACTGCTTGGCATTCGCGCCGGAAGTTCCAATACGAATATTTCAGAGTGTTTGAGTGTCAATCTGAGGACAGTGCAGAGAATACGGAAAGAGTTTGATGAACCTAAGGTGATTACGAAGGTGTTTGGGGAGATCACTAGTGATGGCGACGGTATGCTTCCATTCATCTTCCAGCAGGGCCTCAGACTTAGCTCGAAGGCCAAAATCAAGTGCCTTGAGTGGGTAGTGCTGTCCTTGGTCAAAAGAGTAGTTGCTGAAAGACCTTATCTCTGGCAAAAGGACTCTGCACCATGACACACAAACAGGAGAACGCAGTCAGGGCTGTCAGAGAATTTCTGCGACCACATCACTCCTTACATTTGGTCATCTAACTCACCAGACTGTAACCCCCTTGATTATTATGTGTGGGACGCAGTTGCGAGAGACCAACAAAATTCCTAGTAACACCGAAAATGAACTGAAGCCAAAGATTATGACAGCATTCACCAACTTCAAAAGAGTTGCAGGAGATTCCGAAGTTGTCTGGATGCCGTGATAGAAGCCAATGTCGATTTTATTGAATAAATTTATGCTTTAGTACTTCAAGATATTTTTGCGTAATTTTGATAAATATATCTGTTTAAAATGAGACGTCAGTGTTTCCTTTTTGCGTAATTTAGACTACAATTTATCCATCGCACTCTGTATGCATATATATATATCGGTTTTTGGGTTTTATCGATTTTCCGCGCTGTTTAGAGGTCCGTGGTCATGAAACTTCTGGACAACACTTCTAATGGTAGACTCTAAGAGGGTGTCAAATTTGGTTGAAATGCGATCATTCCGTCTGTAAGCAGAATTTTTTCGATTATCGATTTTTTCGATTATCGATTTTTTCGGAACCTGATTCCGAACTCAAAACTCGGGCTCCGTCATGTCCTTACGGCAGCCATTTGCAAACTTGTGTTGAAAACCGCATCGAAATCGGGTGAGAAATGCGGCCTGGGCGAGGTAACAACGCCCACGACAGACACACAGACAGACAACATGAGAAATATAGATAGTAGATAGATAGATAGATTAATATTTCTAATATCATTATATATATATATAATTAATATTATATATATAATAATTAATATTTTTAATATCATTATATATATATATATATATATATATATATATGATTTTTAATTTAAATCTTGTGACGTTTCTGACAAAAGCCTAGTGTGTTAAGAATTACTAATTTGAAATTTCAAAGTTAAAATTAGCGTTCGTTCTTTGCGAAAGAGTATAAATATGGTATCTAATATACTTAGTTAAATAGATTTATCAAGCATCTGATCCTGATTAGAATTTCAGCGCTACCCGGATAAGACACTTGAACTTTTATTAATTCAATAAATATTAAATCTCTAGATATGATTGAGTGTTTTTTTCGCAGAAGGAAGTTCTGTTAACCTGAAAAATAAAAAAACGATTCTCGAAATTTTCACATATTTTCATACATATATATATATATATATATATATATATATATATATATATATATATATATATATATATACACTGAAGTGATAAAATCATCATTATTAACATCTACCAGAACGCCAAGGAACGAAATTCTATTATTGATGTTGAGTTCATAAGTGAACAGCTTTCTTGAAGTTTTTTAATTAACATATATTTTACTTTCATATGAAAATACCGTCAATCTATCGGGGAATATATTTAGGGCTTGTTGAATTTATTCACTAGAAATTTTTTGTTTTGGGGTTTTATATATTTATATATATATATATATATATATATATATATATATATATATATATATATATATCAATACGGCCACTTGGCCACACTATATGCTAGCGTGCGGCACCTTTGGTAAGTGTTTGAAAATTAAAAAAGCCTTGTGAATGAAATTGGGTAGACGAAACCCTTTGGGAACCGTCGATGGTTGTGATAGCACGAAGTCACAAGTCATCGTGACTGAGGTTTTGAGCGCGCTGGCTTTGTTCAGACTGTTGATCACGCTAAATAACGCGCTCTTTCCCAGAAACTGTAAGTAAGGTCCTATCAGCATAGTTGTTGTATAAACCACAGGTTAGATCTGTGGGTGTTGAACAAACACAAATATTTCTGAACAGGCGTCTGTAACAGGGATTGGCTAGCCGATAGTGCGGTCAAGTTTAAATTCAGCATTTTCTCTCTCCTAGAGTGGTTGCCACCAAAGGCTATAGGACCCAGTCTGTCCAACTATTTTAATCATAGCTGGGGTGGGGAAGAAGAAATGGGTTCACACCTTCCTCCTTTTGTTTACATTTTCTGTAAAAGACTTAGTTGCTCACATGTTCGGTCCATGGTATTCTTCTGATCTTTCTGTTGAACCACATTTCTGTTGCTTCCGGTTTCTCCTTCATCTATGATGAGAATGCTCAGTTTTCACTGCCATATAGAAGGACAGATTTTACATAACATTTCAGTACTCTTTTCTTTGTTTCTAACGAAAAAAATTCTGTTTCTTAATACACTGCTTTGCTTTTGGAAGGCATATAGCATATGTTAAAACTATATTTTCATCATATATATATATATATATATATATATATATATATATATATATACACACACACACAAGCACGCACACACGCACAATTATTTAAAAAAATATGATTCCATCGCGACCCAGAAATTACTATGTTTAATATATATATAAGAGTTAGATGAACCTAAGGTGATTACAAAGGTGTTTAGAGAGATCACTAGTGATGGCGACGGTATGCTTCCATTCATCTTCCCCCAGGGCCTAAGACTCAGTGCCTTGAGGGGGTAGTGCTGTCCTTGGTCAAAAGAGTAGTTGCCGAAAGACACTCTCTCTGGCAACAGGACTCTGCACCATGCCACACAAACAAAACAACCCAGTCATGGCTGTCAGACAATTTCTGCGACCACATCACCGCTTACATAAGACCATCTAACTCCCCAGACTGTAACTCCCTTGATTATTATATGTGGGACGCAGTTGCGAGAGACCAACAAAACTCCTTGTAACACCAAAGATGAACTGAAGGCAAAGATTATGGCAGCATTCATCAACTTAAGAAGAGTTGCAAGAAATTCCGAAGTTGTCTGGATGCCGTAATATATATATATATATATATATATATATATATATATATATATATATATGCGAAAAGTGTATATAAATATAAATAAATATATATATGTATAATTATTTATATATTATATGCGCGGTACTTATTAGAAAGCGCTCAATATCAGAGATAGAGCTAACATACTCACATTTATCCAACCATATATATATATATATATATATATATATATATATATATATGTGTGTGTGTGTGTTTGTGTGTGTGTGTGTGTGTGTGTGTGTGTGTGTGTTCTTTGGAGGTGATTTGATTAAAGTAATAAAAAATACCATTAGATTTACAGACCAGCATGCTTCAGTTATAGGCATTGGTTTTATGAACTGAAATTAGTGGGTTCGATTTTTAAATATGCTTATAATATTGCTTGTAATATTGATTAGAGAGAGGTGTTAATATCCCTTTTCAACTGACAGAACTTTATATTGGTGATGGTTCTTGGAATGATTGCAATCCATTAGTTTGTCTTGTTTTTTTTTTGTTTTTTTTTTCATTCGTGTTTACCCCAAGCAAGGCTGTAAAGCCACTAACACACAAGGGGTTACTGGATGCAGAAGGATTAGAAAACAGAAACCTTACTAATGATTGAAAACAAAAGAAGACTAATCAGGAGACTAGTAGACAACGATTGACATTGCATTATAATATTGTTTCTATGTGAAGGCCTCAGCAATGAAATATGTTGGGAACTACACTAACTTACTCTGGATCAACTGCCGTCAATTGATACACGTAAAAGAAATAAGCGAAAAGCATGATTATATTTGCAAGTACAAATGTTATTTGTGTAGAAGAGACATGAACGGGGGTAATACCAATTTATGACGTGACATGGGACAATGTTTTTACGCATTTGTTGTTTGCTATAAATGTCTCCACATAAGAATCACGTCATTCACAGAAAACGCTGATTTTTTTTGTTTTGTTTTTTTTTTCTTTACGATGATGTTCATTTTGTACTAGGCCCTAGAGCCACTCCAGGTAGAGGGTTACAGAGTACGAGGTACAGTTTATAGGAATATGAGGGGAATATAAAAATTGACCGTAGACTTGAACAAGTTAAAACTGTAGTAATCAGGAAAGCATTTACTTCGGAATCGGTTTCACAATGTCTCGTGTTGCGTGTTCCATTGGAAGTGTATAGACAGCTACTAGAGTAGCCAAAAGATTCGTTTCCTTTATTAATTAAAGTAAAAGATGGGCACTGTTTCGGTAATATATCCCGAGCATAAAGTTTTGCAAACCACTTTTGGTACAATGAATATTGACAGAATCTTCTCCATAAACTTCACTTTTTTAGTATGAATCTTAATTTTAATATAAAATGTATAATACACCAAAATATTTCTTGTCCGTTTCTATCTTCAAAGATAGAATCAATGAACAATTATAATGCCAATTTTCACAATACTTTTTTCTTAAATGCACACTGATATAATATCTGTAACAATAGAATCAAAAGCAATAAAAGATGGATTTAAATTTAATAGTCATAGTATTATTAAGAATTGTATTAATATAGGCTAAGTAATCTGGTCCATAATAGTTCAGTAAGCTTTACTTTGGTTCTAACGACATTTTCTTATTTCTTTGCTTAATTTCTGAAAGGTACCTTTTACTATTCCTATGCACCTTCGGATCTCTATATTACACGTTCCATTATCTTTTAACTTCCTATCCCTTATAGCTCTAAGCGAAGTTTGACACTTTACCACCCTTCTTTCTACCTACTTATTATTATTATTTTGAAATCAAAGGAAATAAAATAATAATAACAATAATACTGAACATATTTATAAAGAAAATGCACAACATATTTCATGGTGAAATAAAGAAGCAATTTTGGGAACGTTAGACCGAAAGGCAGAGTCTTTATTGAATATTTCTATCTTGGTTAAATTGTATTCTGCTGCCGTTTAAGAGGCACAAGATGCAACCGCCACTTCTACTCTAACAGTTTCTTTTATTGTGTCTCTGTTGTATCTCGTGTTTTCAAGATAACAGAGAGAAATTCGTAGGTAAGTAATGAAGTAGAAGGTTTACTACCCGAAGGTACAAATAGCAATTGACCTAATACTAACTCGACTCAACTCCGTTTCACTCCACTTATTTACATAAACGGACGATTCCATTCAATTATGTCCGATATGACAAAAGATGAGGACAATAATCCGTATATGAATAAAATTATAATACTGTCAAAATTCCCTGATGAAAATACGAAAATACGAAAGGAATTGAGAAAACCTGGTACCGCAATGCAAGGAATGTGACATTTGACACAGAGAACCACTTCAATGGACAAAAGATTAGCGGAATCTTGTGAGGAAAAAAAACTTAAAATAATCATTTGACAAAACACTTTCTACTTGTATATAGTTGAGGCAGCACAATCAACTAATTCCATTGATCAATACGTACATTCCGATGCTTTTAAAATTTGCGATATGCCCGACAGCATAAATATCTAGTACGCTGTGTTGATCAGGCCATGCACTTTGTTCCCGTTTCAAGTAGACATCTCCGGCTCGGTAATCTATCGTTTCCTTTGCAGCTGCAACCACACTACCTTCCCCAATCCAATCCCACGAAACTCCCAGGGAACAGGGAATGAAGATGCTCATCTCTTTTGTGAGGGCCGGAAGGCCTAGTACCGTGGGAATCGTGTGCTCAACTCTACTGTAGTGGCTGCTCTTGTGACTCTTGTTATGACTGCTATTAATCTGAAATCCTCTGGACACCACATGACAATATTCCCTCTCACGTTATAACCTCCAAACGATACATACGTGCCACCTTGTCGCTGAGCGTGAGACAGGTTGAGCTGGATATTGCCAAACGTTACCAAGCAAACCAGTAAGAAAGGGTGGGTAAACGCCAAACTATCGAAAGCTGGTTAATTTATTGATCAAATCTGGCTATGAGAATAAAAGTTTTGGGGTTTCTACGCCAGGTTCTCATTTGATGATCCTGCTTTTTTTTGTTTTGTTTTTGTTTTTTTTGTTTTTTTTTTAAACTATCGTAGTATGCCAATAACAAGACATTTTCTCACCTGGCGAAAGAACAGAGAGCAGGGAGAAGTAGATCCATGCGTTGCTAAACGCGAAGAGAAGATAATCAGCCTCAGCCGAAATTGGTACTCGTTAACCATGCTGGTACTCTACGCCACTATGCACCTCTAACATTTTCATAAGTCATATCACCAAGTTGATATTTGGTAAAAAATTACCTTTTACTTGAAGTATTTTGAAAATACATTTCTTTTATATATATATATATATATATATATATATATATATATATATATATATATATATATATATATATATATATCTGTTAACACCTTTGACTAAAAATCATAAAAATGCGTTTATATTTTGACGACCGCATGAGATTGACAATGTATGAAAGATCAAAAAAGCCAAAAAATGAAAACTACGTTCGTGGTGTCAACACCATATAATTAACAGAATGATGAATAAAAGCAGTTAACTATTTTAGCCCACCATATTATTTCACTGGCCTGAATATCCTAGATCCTAGCAGTCGACATATTTCATTCTAGTTGAATAATGGAAGTGAAAAAAGGTTAATGTCTGTCATCACAGATTGCTGACAGAAAATACGTTTTTTATTGTTTTTCTTTTTAACGAAAAGTAAGAATCTTGTTTTCGTAATTAATTTATTTGATTCACCATGAAAGTAATTTTTTTCACCAAATCCTCTTCACTGAAGGAAGAAGATTACTGGTTGATATTTTTCGGCGATTTTTAATTATATCAGTAAATACAGAGGTCTGCAAATGTAGGTATACAGTAATTATATTACCGGTATTATCATAATGGTTCTAGGATTCATTTAATACTAGAATTCATTAAAATCATTTTAATATTATTATTTTCATAATTCTTATTATAATACATTTTTATAATCTTTTATTTTTAATAAATAAAATAATAATAATAATAATAATAATAATAATAATAATAATAATAATAATAATGACTGGTATGAACACCACCCAGACCCGGTTACGGAGATAGGACCTGTTACAATTCACACTGACAGAACAATCAAGGCCAACCGGCCAGATATTGTTATTAAAGACCACAAACAAAAACGGTGCCCCCTTATTGATATGGCAGTCCCTGCTGACTGCAATGTATCTTTGAAGATATTCAAAAAGTTGTCAAAGTACAAGGACCTTGAAATAGAAATCTCGAAAATGTGGCATATGGGGAACATCAACAATCCCTGTTGTAGTTGAAGCCCCTAGGACTGGTTGGAAAAAGATTGCAGTAGACTAATTGAAGGGATTCCTGGACGTTCATGCCTCAAGGAGATACACAAAATTGTTCTGACAAGTACAGCCCACACCTTACGAAGGGCTTTATCGATGTAATTTTTTTTTTTTTTTTTTGTCAGTGGAAAGTGTCATGACGCCATTTCTAACCTTAGGTCCCTGGGCGGGACCCGGAAAGAAATGTGTAAACGCCAGAAATCAAAGAAAATAAAAATGATAATAATAATAATAATAAGTTTCAAATGGATGCAGGAATACAACTAAAGCACAATACACCGACTAAAGCTGCAAAATACACAAAAAAGAAAGCAAAAACAAATGCAACCGACCAGATACAGAAACAATGGCAAGATAAACCGCTTCATGGCCAATACTCTGCCCGTACCAAACAAGCTGCTGTAGGCAAGCCCAGTACCCATCAGGGGCTACGTAGTGCAGGGTTAAAAGCTGAAACGGAAGGTTTTATCCTTGTTGCATACGATCAATGCTTGTTAACTAGAAATTATCAAGCACACATACTAAAATATTGTGTTAACCCAAAATGCAGGTTCTGTGATAATTACCCAGAAACAATTGATTATCTTGTATCAGGTGCACGGTATTGGCACCCACTGAATATAAAACCCGACATGACAGAGTTGGCCAATATCTGCACTAGAAAATCGGCAACTTCTACGGGAAGGAAACTAAAAGAAATTGGTATGAACACCACCCAGACCCGGTTACTGAGATAGGACCTGTTACATTTTTATGGGACTACACAATACACACGGACAGAACAATCAAAGCTAACCGCCCAGACATTGTTATTACAGACCGCAGACAAAACAAGTGTCTCTTATTATTGATATGGCAGTCCCTGCTGTCTGCAATGTATCTTTGAAGATCTTCAGAAAGCTATCAAAATACAAGGACCTTGAAATCGGAATCTGAAATCTGTTGTAGTTGAAGCCCTCGGATTGGTTGAAAAAGATTCCAGTAGACTAATTGAAGGGATTCCTGGAAGCCCATGCCTTAAAGAAATACAAACAATTGTTCTGACGAGCACAGCCCACACCTTTCGAAGGGCTTTATCTATGTATTTGTTTTTTTTGGTTTCAGTGAAAAATATCATGATGCCATTTCTAATCTTAGGTCTCTGGGCGAGACTCGGAAAGAAATGTGTACACACCAGAAATCAAAGGAAATAATAATAATAATAATAATAATAATAATAATAATAATAATAATAATAAATGTATTGCAGGTAAAGAGGAGTGTGTGAATGACGGGGGCAAACAGTTTCAACATTTCAAGGATTAATATGTTTATTATTGATATGTTTATTATCGATATGTTATTATTGCTATTTATTTATATTATTCGGACTATTGTCCTCATCTTTGTCGCCATATTTATTACAACGTTTCGGCCGTTGTACGCTTCGATCTTCTTCAGGTGGTTGGAATGTCGAACTTAACCCATAATTTCGCTCACTGGGGTAGACTGTTCTAGTTCCACGTGGCTTGTTTTAATGGTTGTCAGTTATGGCGACAAAGATGAGGACAATAATCCGAATAATGTAAATAATGTACATAATACTTCATCTCAGAAATATAAACAGATACTTATTTTTGCTATGTTTGTATAATCAATGCAATACGTTTTCTGCGCACGTTTTGGGTTTCATTACTGCATACCTACTTTTGCATCCCCCTGTATATAAAAAAAAAGAAAAGGGTGTGAGGATGTGTTTTCTCATCAGGTTTATTCAACCTATACAGTGGGGTCGATTCTGAGAGAATTACAAGTCTTACCCGGGTTCATTATAACAACAGAAGATATACAGATGACACAGTGTTGATAGCAGACACAGAAAGGTAACTACAAGAACTCCGACAGATGGTCGTAAAGGAAAGCGAGAGGAAAGGACTAAACATCAATTGCAAGAAGACGAAATGCATGGTTCTTAGCAAAAGGAATAAACCAACATGCAAATTATAAATTGGGGATACTAAAATCAAACAAGTACAAAAATTTAAATATCTGGGAAGTGTTTTAACAGATGAGGCACTGAAATCTGAAGGTGCATTGGAATAACGAAATATGCCTTCCAAAAGTGAAGCAAAGTATTAAGAGGAAAATTTCGTAAGAAACAAAGAAAAGATTACTGAACCATTACGTAATATCAGTCCTCATATATAACAGTGAACGCTGGACGATCTCCTCAAAGACGGAGAAGAAGCAACAGAAATGGGGTTCTACATAAGGATGCTGAGAATACCATGGGTCGAACATGTGAGCAAGGACATAACATCTTATAACACTTATACATAACGTCGGGAAGAGACAGATGAAATCTCTAGGGCACATAATGAGGAAAGAAGGCTTCTGATATTCGCAGAACAGATTAAAGACAAGAGGGACAAAAGAAAAACTATGCATAGCCTGCCTAGCGACCTTGAGCAAATGGATGGCGGAACAAGGTTTAGGAAAGATAACAAAAATACAACATTTATTAAAAGCTACAAAGGACAGGAAATTGTGGAGAGCCATGATCGCCAACTTTCTGAATGGACACGGCACAGAGAAGTATTTTACTGGCTTAAATAGCCTAGCAGTCAACATATTACATTCTGTTTGGATAATGGGTGAAAAAAAGGTTGTCTGTCAGTACAGAATACTGACTTCTCGTTTTTTTTTTATTGTTTTTCGTTTAACAAAAAGTAAGAATCTTGTTTTCGTAATTAATTTATGTGATTCGTCATGAAAGTAATTTTTTTTCATCAAATCCTTTTCAATGAAGAAAATTTACTTGTTGATATTTTTTTTCGTAGATTTTTAATCATATAACGTGTTGTGTAGGAAAGCGGTTTCCGTATCCGCTGATAGCATAACGTTTAATTAACAAAAAATAATTTTAAAAAACTTCTGTCGTTTTGTCTGTGGCTAAAGGATTGAGGGTGGAAAGTAATTCGTCATCCACATGGCTGCATAAATGCTGTTGAAGTCTATCAAAACAGGCAAGTGAAGACTGGGCAACTCCAGCCCAGATATGGCGACCATACTCCATTTCACGAATCTAGTACATTATTCAGTTGGCGGGGGGACTCTTTCTAGGTTAATGCTTAGCGAGTTAGGCTTAGCGAGTTAGTTTCGGTTTATCTTCACGAGGTACTCAACATTTGTCATCTTGTACCAGACTGATCTTAATAAATAATTATTATGGTTGCCATACCATTGGTTAATGTTTATTAACTTAGTATACCGCTACGTGTATAGAATTTTCATTGGCTACTGTACTGTATGTTTTATCTTCTTTTTTAATACAGTGTAACCCGGATATAAGAGAGTTGTCGGGACCGGAGAAGAAGTCTCTTATATCCGGGTTTGGTCTATTTTATATACATTAACACAGGCTCTAATTTGGGACCAGAGAAAATCTCTCTTATATCCGGGTTTCTCTTATATCCGGATTACACTGTATGTCATTTCGGAATCTTGGTGATTATTACTCTCCAAACATTCTTTCTTCCTTTTGTTGTTCTAAGTAACTTTTGCCATCTGTCTATATTTTTGAGATGAGGTATTGTAATTATTTACACTATTTACATCATTCGGACTGTTGTCTTCATCCTTATTGCCATATTCATGGCGTTTCGGCCGTTGTACGCTCCGGCCTCCTTCAAGTGATCTACGTTGGAGAGTGAGAGTGTATCGAATGAACTAGCACTCAAACTATTCATAGTTCCCTGAAGCCTCCTAGACTCTTTAGAGGGAGGACACCACAACAACAATTAATATGAATAAAACTAAAAGATAAAATTTTTTTTTTCGTATTTTTGTTTTAATTGAGAATCTCTAATTTAGACAGCGAACGCACATTCTAAAACCTTTCTGAAATTTATTATTCATTTTCTGTTACAGTAATGTTACAAGGTGATATGTTTATAACGTTACAAGGTAACGTCACGGAAACACTGTAGCAACCAAATTTTGATAGCTAGCAAACTACGTAGTCACATCTAAATGATGTCAGATCTCTGATGCTGAGGATGATATTTGTTTTGCTGCCATATATGGTCTGGTGCCCCTTCTGTTTGCCTCGGGGTTCTTGATAGGCTCCAGAAGCGGATTTGCAATGTAGTTGGCCCTGCTCTGGCGTCTCGTCTACAGTCACTTTCTCACAGACGCGCCGTCGCCTCCCTCTTCCTGTTCTACAAATACTTTCATGGCAATTGCTCCGAGGAGCTGCATTCGCTGGTCCCAAGACGTCATGAGTTCATGCGCCATATGAGGCTGGCATCCCGCTCTCACCCCTTCACTGTCGAAACTCCTAAATGTAGCCGTCTCTTCTACTCCAATAGCTTCATGTCTCGCACCTCTTGCCTGTGGAGCTCCCTTCCCTATTCCTGTTTCCCTGTGAGCTATAATCTCCAGCTATTCAAGTGTAATGTCAATCGACATCTCCAGTTGCCTTGATCTATCCACTTCCCTTCTCCTCATCCTTTCTTCTATCACTCCTATCTGATCTTGCTCTAAATTTTCTGTAACCCCTTGCGTCCTAGTGGCTTCCCGCCTTGCTTGGGGTGAAATGCTTAAAAAAAAAAAAAAAAAAAAAAAATAAATAAATAAATTTATCTAAAGAAACGAAATAAATAAGGAGGAAAAAGTTTCTTTTAAAACGAAAACAACGCTCCCTACAATCTTAGTATTGGTAAAATATGCTGTAGCCTCAAATAAACCTGCTGATGAGCAGACGCATTATTTATCATTAGACGATAATTTTCTTCCATCGAAAGCGGCAACTGTAAAGTGACATCAGAGGCTTATTGTCACGTGATAGGTATTAGTCATTCTTGCGCGTGCTAGCGTGATCATGTGACGAATAAAAATTTCTGTGGAAAAAAAAAAACCAAAAAAAACACACAAATTCCGGAAAAAGAGGGGGAAAAACACACACACACAGACAAAGGAAAAAGAAAAGGTATAGAGACTCGAGTAGAGTGATCTGAATTTTTCTTTTTTTTTGTTGTTGTTTCGTTGTTTTTGTTTTGTTTTTTTTTTTTTTTTTTTTTTTTTTTTTTTCATGCTACACGGAACGACAGCTCATTTAGGATGGTCAGGGGTTTATTTGCCCACGAAAATAGACAAAGGAATAAACTCTCCCATTTTTTTCTCTATTTTTCTTTTGTTATGATGTATGGTATAATCTTGACTGTCTTGGGAATTAAATAATAAAGGCGTTACGTGAAGGCGCGCAAGTAGAAAATGTATCGTGATCATCACAGAACATGGCGGAAGAATATGGACATAAAGCATGATCAATAAAGGAGGCCCAAGATACAGACGCCGATAGTCACGCAACAGCCTCATGCTACAATCTAAAAGCCTTGTTATAATGTCTACAGCATCGGGTTACAATGACACTGTTCAGCCTTGAATCATTCCACTCCTCATTGACTGTCCAAAAATAAAATGGATTGCAATTTAATTGACTAACGTTACTGTTGCTTTGACTTTTCAAATCATGTTAAGTATTGAGCAAGAAATGTTCTGAAAAAACTACGTTCTAGCCTTTTTTGAATCATTTCACCCCAAGCAAAGAAATAAAGCCACTAAGACACAAGAGATTATTGAGTGTGAGAGAATATGAGAAAAAGAAAATATTATTAAAGATAAATAACAATAAAAGAACATGAATTAAGAATACAGATGGTAACGGTTGACATTGCATTTAAATTTTTAAAAATTAAAAGTTGAATGAAAAACAAGAAGATGGAAGAGAGTTTCATAAACATGTAATGCGAGAGAAGAAACTGTTAGCATAGAACTTACGGTTACATCTAGCCATTTCAGTTCTAAAACTAACACCATCTGTTGTTTGCATACAAGTATGAAGTGAAGCCACGCTTATATCATGTGACGTCGCCTTCGTAATTATGTTAATGAACACAGAACACATTTCTTGTTCGTATTTTGTTTCGTCCCAGTAATGAATATTAGACTGTCGTTTGGTTTACATTCCCATAAACACGTCGCCTTATGTCATTTGATTAAATTATCTCATCGTGTTAACATACGATGTATTCACTTATATATCGGTTATAATTTATTTCATGAATACTGCTATATCCATCTCTTCAGATCGAATATCTTTAAGAAATGGAATAACGCTAACGAGATTTGTAGAACGTGACTTGTACCTACGTCTCTATTGAATATTCTTAGAAAGGAAACTCGGATTTTTCAAAATTCTTTAAAATTCACTTTTTCACTCCTTTCTTTATTGTATAAAAGTTATTATTTTCTGTTCATTTTATCCTGACAACCAAATTTTGTAGTAGGTGAACGAAACGACCTTCACTCTGTTGTTAACAGGGGCAATAGATGGTTTGTTAATTTTAACGACTCAAAAACTAAGCTACTATTAATCATCTGAGAGACCCCTTTCTGCTTTCCATCAGCATGACTGATGCTAACCTCCAGGGGAGTGACTCGTTGCACTCTTCTCAGACTAACGTTCTCGACTGACATGAAGTGGAATGACTGTTGAAACCATTGCTATGTCAGATGCTATGAAAATTGGTCCACTATTTCGTGCCAGACAATTCTTCTCTCCAGAATCTATAATTACATGCCTATATTTCTACCATTCGTCAATGCTTAGAATATTGCTGCCACATACTCCGGTTCTCCTGCTATTTATCTAGAGTTCCTTGATAAAATCCAAAGAATCAGCAATATTATTGGTCCTGATCTGGCAGCTCGGCTTCAGTCACTTTCCCACCGCCGTAAAGTTGCCTCCCTCTGCCTTTTCTATAAATATTTCATGTTCAATTGTTCGGATGAGCTCTTCGCTATGGTGCCTAGACTGTTTTTTTTTTTTTTTTTTATTGAAGCGCAGCACTAGACTGGCGTCGAGGTCTCACCAATTTAAAGTTGAGTTGGCTTGATGTAACCGTAAGTTCTATGCTAACAGTTTCTTTTCTCACACTTCTCGTTTTCGGAATTCCATTCCGGCTCCATAAATTCCAGCCAACTTTAATCTTCAAAAATTTAAATGCAATGTCAATCGCTATCTGATGTCTGATTGTTCTTCTTTAGTTCGCGCTCCTTAGTAATGTTTCTGTTTTCTAATTCTACCACAACACATGAGACCTTGTCTCCAATTCAGTAGTACGCTTAATAAAATCATTAGGTCCAGGTACCAAAGAGGAAAGCTCATTAGAACAATTACCATGAAAATATTAATAGAAAAGACACAAGTGGTGTACATTATGGCAGTGGGAAAGTGATTGAAGCTGAGATGCCAGGTTAGGGCCAATAATATTGTAGATTCTTCTTTCGGTTTTTATCAAGAATTTCTATATACATAGCAGAAGCACCAGGCCAGCAATATTCAATGCAAGAACGAATGAGAAAAATTGTCTAACACGACACAGTGAAGCAATTCTCCTAGGAGCAGACCGAGCAGTGGATTCAATCTTTCCACTTTATGTCAGCGGATAACGGTTACCTTCTATTGATGTAATGAACAAATTGCGTCTATTTACTCCTACAAAAAGAAACTTCGCGCCAAACCAAAAGCAAATAAAACATTAAAGATACCAAAACCAACACTAAACATGGAATTGAACAGCAGACCACAAAAGAAAGTGCCATTCAGTGCAGCCGTTTTCACTAACTATTGATTCAAATTTATTATGACATGATATATAATAGATAGATAAAATGAATTTACTGACATAGATAAATAGATAGATAGAGAGACAGACAGACAGAAAGAATTTTCAATGGTATGTAAACTTTGCCGCGAAACACCAAGATAGATAAATAATGAACAGCCTCGGATTAAACAGCTTCGAGTAGGATTACGGAAAGAAAGAAAGCAGTGTGGATAGAAAGAGATTTAACAGCTAAAGTTTATATGAAACAACAGGATATATATATTTATATATATATATATATATATATATATATATATATATATATATATATATATATATATATATATATATATATATATATATATATATATATATATATATATATATATATATATATATATATATATATATATATATATATATATATATATATATATATATATATATATATATATATATATATATATATATATATATATATATATATATATATATATATATATATATATATATATATATATATATATAGATAGATAGATAGATAGATAGATAGATAGATAGATATGAACAAGTTACCAGTGATAGATAAGAAGGACAATTAGGAAAACTTCAATTTTACACATATTCAACTTATATAAATACGAATCTTTATTCAATGAATCCATCTTTAGCTTCAAAGAAATCGGCTTGCCGTATCGTTTCTCATTTATGTAGACCATTGCATTCGCAATCGACAATATTAAATGTGCTTCCCGACAGAAATAGAAATTGTATTCTTTTTTTTTCCATCTGAAAAACCACTTTCAAGTCAAGCAGCTTCCCGTCGCTTAATAGTAAAGCACGTTTAGCTAGAAAGATGTTTCCCAGATTAAAAAAAGAGGACAGGTTCAATTCCTCGTAAGACTTTCGATCTTTATGCTGGTAGACATGAATTCTACTGTTAAAAAAGTGCACGTCTATTTACATACACTTACCCAGTAAGTATAATATATATATATATATATATATATATATATATATATATATATATATATATATATATATATATATGGTAAAAAAATGTAGTTTTAAGGTATGGTATATTTATAGGTAAAAGTGCTCAATATCAGAGATAGAGCTTATGAAAATAAAAAAGTGGACACGAAGGTTAACACCGAGCGATGATATTCTGTTTCATGCTTGCACGCAATCTTAAAGCCAGTCAGACTGTCACCGCTCCGTGTAGACGTCAGTCTTAACTTTTAGATTTCTTTCTTTCTTTCTTTCTTTCTTTCTCTCTCTCTCTCTCTCTCTCTCTCTCTCTCTCTCTCTGTATATATATATATATATATATATTCAATCACTTATGTGCCATGCGTGATACACGCTTTGGCGATCATGTATCTTTCGATACATGACTGACGAGACGTATATTTCCCGCATTAGGTTGCCATTTCTTTCTGCGGTAGACCAGTTGCCATCTAAAGATATAGAACCCTGTTTGTCCTGCTATTTACCCATAGCTGGAGGGATAAGAAGAGGATTCATACCTTTCCCAGGGGTAGTAGCACGTAAGTGGATGCAATGGATTCGACTAGAATTCGAACTCGGCTCTCCGATTCCTCAATCCTAGCTGCTAATATAGTATTTTTAAGTAGACTATTAAATAGCATATTTATTTATTATCGTCTACCGGCCTGAATATACGAGAAATCTTATAAATTATAAATAGCATTTAAATAATAAAATCTCTCGGACTAATAAATAAAAATCGATCACCTCTTTAGAAATATATATAACTGTCTGTAGATAAATGGTTTAGGAAAAATAGATAGCATTTTGGAAGGTTTCCCCTCCCTATTATGTTAGTTTGTCGTGTCACGATTGAAATGCGAGTTTGAGCTTTGTCGCACAGAAAAATCCTTCCTTACACCAAAAAGTCTGTTTTTCTACCAATGCGTCACCCAAACAAGCCAACTGCTCATTGTAGCGTTGGGCAATAACAAATCGATATATATATATATATATATATATATATATATATATATATATATATATATATATATATATATATAGAACTAATCATCATCAAAGAATTAATCAGTAAAGTTAATGTAATTAATGGCGAAATAACTTCGCTAACAGGTAAATAAAATATTAACTTACTAATAACTCTCTGAATGACGTGATCCTTATGATTAAAAATTATGGGATGGATTAGATGTTCTGTTACAAGTACTTTTGAAGAAATTCGATGCTTAATCATCAGGTATTAATATTGTTTTCATTTTAGGTAAGTTTCAGGTAAATTTCCAAGACGAAAATA
>CAHIKZ030005599.1:1885000-1947500 GCA_903632075.3 Acanthosepion pharaonis
GAAATATTCAATGCATGAACGAATGGTGGATTTATGAATGTGCAAGATGCATTCTGGCGTGAAAATTTTCCAGGCACGACTCAGGAAACCAACTTTCCTAACAGTTGACCTCGCAACTGTTTCAATATAATCATTCCTCGAGATAGCTAAGTGAATATTTAATTTGAATAGATAGATAGATAGATAGATAGATAGATAGATAGATAGATAGATAGATAGATGGCTGAACAGGCTGAGATAGATAGATAGATAGATAGATAGATAGATAGATAGATAGATAGATATAAACAGTCTGAGACAGACAGATATTAACAGACTGTGATAGATAGATAGATAGATAGATAGATAGATAGATAGATATAAACAGGCTGAGACAGACAGATATTAGCAGACTTAGATAGATAGATAGATAGATAGATAGATAGATAGATAGATAGATAGATAGATAGATAGATGTGAAAAGCCAATGATAGATAGCTTATGTAATTATAGTTTGTTTGCCTCTGGCGTTTTTATTCCCTAAAAAGCCCACAATGCTTGCAAATTCCTCGGTAATACTTAACATATAAATAACGTCGAAATTGAATATTTCCTTTCTGTCTTTTGTCTACTCGCTTCTTCACTCTACCCTGTCATGCTGTTTCGACGCCCCCATTTCTGTCAGAGGTCTTAAATCGCTGTTTGGTTCTTATATTGGATCCACCAACAAAAGTGAATGTCGGTGGCGATGTCAGCAGATAAAAAAAAAGACGAATGGATTTAGACAACCTGTCATTATTTTTCTTTTCAAATTTTTTAAAAGCCCGATTCAAAGAAGTTGCAACAATGTTACGGGCATCTTTTTAGATGACAGTATTAATCTTCTGTCGACCTATATGTTGAGCAGAGCTATATACAAACATTACGTGAGTTTTGATCGCTTTTTAATCTCTGCATTCAAAGCTTCTTCATCTACCAATTTTCATCTTCGTCTCTCTCTCTCTCTCCCTCCCTCCCTTCCTCCACACACACACACACACGCAGATAGATAGATAGATAGATAGATAGATAGATAGATAGATAGATAGATAGATAGTGAGTAATGTCAGTAATGCCCGTGCAGATTTTAAGGTTGGATGCAGTTTGCACAGCACTGCATTGACCCTCACCACAAAACCACATTGTCCAGAGACAAGCAGTTGCAAGATATCTAGCGTGGCCATGAGGCAGGTTTTCTATCAGAGTTTCCTTCTCCTAGGTGACTGCTAAAAGGTTTGGGAGGTCCCACTCCTAGTGGACTAACTGCGCGTCTGGATACCAGCCAAAATATTTCTATGGTCTCGCGCAGAGATAGCTAGAGGTTCATCCGCCCTTTGACAGGTCTTCTTGTTGTCCTACAGTGTTTCTAGCCACCCTCCTAAATAATAACATAGTCAAGCTGTTGACGTTCCACACTATTTCAAACAAAATGTTAGGAAGGAAGCTCCTATCAGTACTGGAAAGAACGATAACAGCTACTGGATTTGAGAAACGTATTTTTCTGAACAATTCTTTTAAGTGAAAGATTTTATAAATTTCAACTGACAGTATAACTGGCTGTTCGCTCAACGAATGTCGAATGTTTTAATATATGGAAACAGTTAATATTACCATTACATTTTACTTATTATAAAATTGTGTGTGTGTGTGTGTGTCTGTACGTTTATATATTAGATCGGATTTCCTACATTTTTCAACCGATTTCAACAAAACTTCACAGGACTACGTAAAATTACCTTGCGGTGGTTCTGACAGCGCCAAAAATTGGAAAAAAAAACAATTGTTTTTGCACGAAATCAATTTGAAAACACGATTAAGAGGCATCACGAGAATGAAAGGGGGACAACTCATATCGAGTTATACTTATTATAAAACCCAGGTTGTGTGTGTGTGTGTGTGTGTGTGTGTGTGTGTGTGTGTGTGTGTGTGTGTTCGTTTATATATGGGATCGGATTTCCTACATTTTTCAACCGATTTCAACAAAACTTCACTTCTTTTTTTGGCAGCTAGTGTTTCTTATTGTCTTGCACACTTTTCTTCTTTATTTTTACATTCAGAATGCTTTAAAAATTCCATTTACAAGACAATTGTTTATAATAAAATTCTATTCAATCAGTAGACTCCTAACGATTGAAAACAATGTTTTTGTTTGAGTTTGGGTTTGACCAATTCGTAAAAAAAAAAAAAAACTAATTAAAACATGCGTGTCCGTCAACCTTAAACAATAATCTTTGTCAATTTTATTTTTCAGTCTTTATGGTGGTCGATACTTGATCTATCTCTTACTGTTACATTCTCGGGCAACGCCGGGCTCTACTGCTAGTGTACAATAAAAATCCTACTCAGCATCAAAAACCAAAAGAAACTATGTGACTCTGTTACAGGCTATGGTGCAGTGGAAATTATAAACGGCTTTAGAATGTCTTGGGGACACAAAAATCAAGTAAGTGTGGAAATTTAAATATATGGGAAGTGTTCTGATAGACGAAGGTAAGTGCGACGCTGAGATCTGAAAACGTATTGGGATGGCCAAAGATACATTCCAAAAGATAAGTATAGTATTAAGTAGGATTTCGTTGGTAACAAAGAAAAGACTACTAGACTGCTATGTGATAACTGTCCTTTACGTCAGCGAATGTTGGACGGTCTCCTCAAAGATGAATAAGAGACTCAAGACAACGGAGGTATGATTCTACTGCAGCATGCTAAGGATGCCATGGACCGAACGTGAGCAACGATGAGGTTTTGGAGAGGATGCAAACAAAGAGGAAGCTTATACTTAACATCAGGAAGAGGCAGCTGAAATTTCTAGGACACGTAATGAGAAAGGAAGACTTGGAGAATCTGATACTCACAGGGCGGATAGAAGAAAAGAGAGACAAGGGGAAGTAACGTGTGACATACCTAGCGGGCTTAAGCAAGTGGATAACAGAACAGAATCTAGAAGTAGCGAAGGGCAAAACATATTTTGATCAACAAGGCTCTCCCTTGAAGTGAAGAGCCATGATCGCCTACGTCCTGAAGGGACACGACACATAAAAGTAGAAGAAGAAAACTTCTTGCATAAAGACAGCAGACATAAACCGACTACATCTTAACAAATAAAAAAAAATCTTTCAATGTCGTCAGAGGTCATTAAAAGCCCAGCAAATAATTTCCATCTAAATTAAGCTATTTCTAACAAAATACAGGGAAATGTTCTGATTACTAGAAAGTACAATTTTTCTTTTTCTTTTTTTTTAATTTAACAATGATGATCTGTAGTGTAATCAAGCATGGAGGAAAACTTGCACATGATGGTAACTTAGGTAGAAAAAGATGACTAACCGGGGATCGATAAATGCACAGGTCGGGGGTCAGAAGGGATCATAATCAACACATCGGAAATATTTTCAAAATTACTCTTATACTTTAATTATGGCACCAATAATCTAGTATCATCAAATATAAATAAATAGTCAATAAATCAAAGGGATCAATAAATGTCTGGAGGTTCAAAGAGAGGTCGATAAATAAATTGTGGTCACTTGATACTAAAACTCACCAATTTCCAATTGAAGATAAATGTTATTCTTACTGCTAATCAAACGCAATTTTTTCATTAATGATTTCGACCATTTCAATAAAAAGGCATATTAATTTATTTATAATTTGTTTATTAGTGCCTGAATTATAACTGTGCATGTCCCTCCCTTCGTTAGTTCGCGCGACCGTTACGCCCTGCCAATACATCATAAATAATGGACTATTCCGTTTTGATCGAGAGGAAAAAGGAGAAAAGCCACTGCTTGATTTCAGCGAGAAAATTAATGAAAGAAAGAATGGAAGACAGAAGTGTTTAATGGCTGCTTCTATGAAATGAAAAAAGTTGTCAATTTGAAATCTTTTCATTTGTACCCACTTCTTAAAATAACGGCCAGCATTCATATTTATGATTGTTATTGCAATATTTTGTTAAAGTTGCTAAGCTCAAATATTTAACGTTGCGATAGGTTAATTTCTCCAGATATTTTATTGTCCTAGAAATCGCCATGAGCTTATTCAATCATTAACTTCTGAATTAAAATTCGTCAGAATATTAAAATAGGAAAACCGTGAAATTTTCGCGGGTTATTATTATTATTATTATTATTATTATTATTCAAACAAATAAGTCTAGTATTGGAAGAGAAATAAAAATTAAAAAACAAATAACAAAACGTAAATCTGAAATTATTCTTATGGAGAAACAATAATGAAGAAAACAGGCGAAGGAATTTCTCCTCTTAAATAAAATATAACTATTATTAATATTTTTGTACAGGCCTGGGGCCTATGAAGAATCAAGGGTACCATGAAAGGGTTAATAGTGTCAAAATTTTTAGACTACTGTTCTAAAGGAGTTGAATGCTTAAGCGCAAATTATAAACCACACTTTTGCGATTCACACAGTAAATTAACTTGAACTGCTTTAAAAAAAGAATCTAATCTCCACATTGAAATGAACTTGATACACGGCTCTTTTAAGAATAAAAAAATGGCTCTCTGCTGCTTAGTATTTACTACAAATATAAGGAAATACAATGATGCTCTTGAAACATCGTATTTATGAACAATACTTCACTTACTTAGGTATTCGACAACAAATTAATCCACAGGGGTGATTCCAGCCTCTGACATATGTCGACATTGGAGGACAGTCATCATACACGATGCTCACGGCTGTAAAACAAAAATGAAATAAATAAATAAATAATAATAATAATAATAATAATAAATTGACATTCTTATTGACATGGCAGTCCCTGTAGATTGTAATGTATCTTTGAAAATCTTCAAAATCTATCAAAATAGAAGGATCTTGAAATGGAAATCTAAAAAATGTACACGAGGACATCAATAATTCCAGTTGTAGCTGGAGCACTCGGATTGACTGGAAAAGGGTCCGATAAACTCATTGAAGGTATTTCTGGTAGCCTATGCCTAAAAAAAAAACATGTACTCACAAGTACACCTCACACATTACGAAGGGCTTCACCTATCTAAAATGTGTGTGATCTTGGGTTTTCATCTTTTTTTTCTTTTCTTTTTTTTAAAATGATTAGTGGAAAATGTCATGAAGCCATTTATTTTTAACTTTAAATCTCTGGTTGGAACACGGAAGGAAATATGTATACAACAGAAATCAGAGATAACCCAGACGCGGTCACAAAGATAGACCTGTAACAATTTAACGATACAAATAGACGGACCAATCAAAGCTAATCGCCCAGACATCATGATTAGAGACCGCAAAGACAAAATGTGCCTTCTTATTGACATGGCAGTCCTCACAGACTGCAATGTATCTTTGAAGATCTTCAAAACCTATTAAAATACAAGGAATTTGAAATCGAAATCTCAACAATGTGGTACATGAGAATATCAACAATTCCAGTTGTAGTTGGAGCCCTCGGATTGATTGGAAAAGATTACAATAGACTGTTTGAAGGGATTCCTGGTAGCCCATGTCTTAAAGAAATACAAAAATTCTTCTCAGATTGAACAGAAAATACGCATCATAAAGATTACCCGCCTTTATAGAACCAGTTCCTGGAAATTTGGGATGTCATTATTGTATAAACCTAATATGTAGATTATGTGGACAACATGTTGAGACTTATGGCCACATAGTATTTGGCTATCCAATCTTGACACCGAAGGACAGCAAAGATTGGAATGATAAGATTGGGTAATATATTCATTGAAAGATAACGTCAGTATTACAGTAGGCCACATGCCGAAAATGGCAAGAGCATCTCTCTGAACCAGTCGTAGAAAGCCATGTTGTTTGGGATTTTATTATTCATACTGACAGACGTATAAAAGGTAACAGATCGGATTTTCTCAATAAAGACTAAAAACAAAAAATGCCTTTATAGATATCGCAGCGCCATCAGATAAAAATACATCTGTTATACGACAAGATAATTAAATATAAGAATCTTGGAATATGAAAAAAAAATCTTTAAACTACTGTTATGCCTACAATAAATGAAAGCCTGGTTACGAACAAAAAAAAAAGGTAGAGAGAATTACATTAAAATCCATGGAACCCACGTTTTAAAAGTGATTCAAAGGTTGCTCTATGTGTGACGGATCATCTAACTCGGGAGAATATTATCAATATAAAGAAAATATAAACACTGTACATGTTTAGTGTCACTTAATATCAGAATTTGCGCTAAGAAGAAGAAGAGGGGGGAAAGAAGAATAAGAAGAGAAGGAGGAGTAAGAAGAGGAGAAGAAAGAAGAGGGGGAGAAGAAGGAGGATTAGAAGAAGAAGAAAAAGAAGGAGAACAACAACAACAACAATAAGCCGCCGCCAAATCCTCACTTTCCGGCATTGATTCAAAATCGTTTACGCCGTCTTGATAACTTATTTTCCACTCTACAGCCTCTTTCTCCAGAGACGCAACGTTGCAACCCTATTGCTATTTCCATGGCAAATGTCCAAGTGAGCTCCAATATTTAGTTCCACCAGTTCAAACATTTAGAGCTAGGATTCGTCATGTTACGTCCACGGCGTCGAATCATCCATATTTCCTCCGTATTCCATTTGTAAAGAGGGAGTTCCACTTACATAGCTTTTTTTATCGATAACTGCAACTTTGTGGAAGAAAATCCAATATAGATGCTTTCTTGAACAGGAAAAACTTAACCTCTTCAAGGCAAGAGTCAGTCACTATTTATCGTCTTTATTTTCATAATCTTCTTTCTACCTCTTCTCACATTTATATACCATACCTCCTTCAGTAAGCCTCTACCACGAGTGGCTCTTGTGCCTTGTATTAGGTGATTTTTTTAATAAAAAGAAAGCTTAATAAAAGGAATTCTTGGGCATCTCTCCGAGTTTATATTGCTTACAGCCACATCACATTGAAAACAGGTCCCCCTACGATAAGTGAAGTTAAGCAAAGTCGAGCGTAGTCAGTACGTATATGGGGGAACCACTTGGGAATAAAAGGTGCTGTAAGTTTGGATGTGTGGGTAATGGATAATGGCTCGGAATTGTTAATCGGAGAGCCGTGTTCGAATTCCCGTTGGGTTCATTATATTCACTTACGCGCAAATAACCTTGGAAAAGGTATGAATCCACCTCTTCTCTCCCCAGCTATGTGTTAATTAGTAAAACTTGTATTACTAAACCATTATCATCTCCAAAAAATTATTACAATCTAGAAATATTTTCTGGCTTTAACTAACGTGCAAAGGGTTGATAAGTCGTAAAAACGAATCAATCAATAAGTTTTATATTATAAATTTTCATAGAAAATTAAAAATAAAACTGATTGCAGATTCAAGCTTCTAGAATTTAATGTCACAGTGGTGCACTAAAGGTTGCAATCTGCAGTGTGATTTTTTTCTTTTATAGTTTGTCCCTGTGCGTTGCATTGTACATTTTAAACTAATGACTAACACTAATCTTAACTCAGTATTCTCACTGATTTTGATCGCATTGTGCTCATCATTTTCTCAGCTCTTTCTAGAACTTCAACATTTTCCAGATTTTTCATTATTTTTGAGACAGTAATTATTACCATTGCCCACACTTTTACATCACACCATTTTTTAACCTCTCGAGCAAGGTCCTGTATTTTATCAAGCATTTCTCTTTTTGAAACAATTTCTCGTCTATCGGCCGGTTCACACTCTTCCCCGGCATTTAAAACAGAAGTTTATCGCTTTCTTCCTGCTTAGGATTGGGTTCCTGTTTACTTCTAAAGTATTTTCGTTCTCTTTCTCTCTTTCAGTATCCCCTTGCATCTTAGTGCGATTATCGCCTTACTTCGGGTGAACTGATTAAAAAAATTAAATCTTGTCGATTCACCTGCATAAGGTGATCTCTATCGGTATTTATGGGGGAATATGATATATGAACTTTATATATCCGATGAATGATGACTAAATGAATGACGAAAAAAATTCTATGTAACGCGTTTCGTCCTTCAAAATGACTTCATCAAACTAAAATAATATTCTTAGTAATGGAATCATATATATGTAGCGGAGGGAGCGGAAACATAAACTAAAATGTCGGGTATAGCTATACATCAAGAGGAATGGGACGCCAAACTTTAAATTGTAATTTACTGGTATCCGATGAGTTCAAACATAAAGCCTGACTTCATTTTTTAAAAACAAAAGCGTTAGGAATTTATGCATGTATAATTATAACCAAGGTTTTTGTCAATATTTCCTCTCTCTCTCTCTCTCTCTCTCT
This sequence comes from Acanthosepion pharaonis, assembly GCA_903632075.3. Lineage (NCBI taxonomy): Eukaryota > Metazoa > Mollusca > Cephalopoda > Sepiida > Sepiidae > Acanthosepion > Acanthosepion pharaonis. Next base: position 1,893,261 of record CAHIKZ030005599.1, read on the forward strand.
CCCCCATATATATATATATATATATATATATATATATATATATATATATATATATATCTGTGTGTGTGTGTGTAAAAATTTCAGATAGAGTATATCTGTAAAAGAACAATGTGAATAAAGACAAAAGTAAAACTTTGTTTTAGCTGAAGACAAAATTCCAAAACATCACTTACTCACTTTCGTCTATTATTGAATTGCGTCACACCGCGTCCTCCATAGCTTGCCCGACTTTTCAGCTAACCTGATGAATTTTTCTGAGCGTTCCTAAACTTAAAAATTTTGTAAAATCAATAACATTCTCGCTCTTGTATATAAATACTCTTAGCGTTTAGCATGAAACGGACTGTTGCCTCTGGGTTTGACTTACACCTACATACACACACATGCATATATATATGTGTGTGTGTGTGTGTGAGTGAGTGAGTGGATGTGTGTCTGTGTATGATTCCATCAATATGAACATTATTTTAGTCTGATGAAGTCCTTTGGAAGGACGAAATAGTTTACATAGATTTTTCATTTTGTCATTCAGTTACCCACCACTTTGTCATTCAATTACCCACCAATATCCCCGCCTCTCCCATATTTTACTGTACCCGTTGCCAACGAAATCTTCGGATTTGTGTATTTATCTTTTTTATATATATCTATTTGGATAAAAGTTCCCATTTCCCTGTCCATACTTATTCCTGTGTAGTTGTATTTGTTTTTAAGATATGAGGACCAATTTCCTGCATTTAGATATAGTGTGGTTTACTGTCTCTTCTCATTCTCCCTATAGTATTAGTGTTGATAGGATTACTATTAATTAAAACAGATCTATTTTCAAAGGCGGTAGTCATTCCCCTTGATTCTGTGTACTCAATATAAATATGACCCTTACCACAAGTTGCCATAAATTTATCGTTGTCCACCGAATATATGACGTCCACAAAATCCCTTGGAGATATGAGACCTATGCATGCACTGCTGGTGAACGTCCGCATGATTCGAAGATCCTGCAAGAAATTGAGAGAAAGATTTTTAAAAAATATTACAATAAATAAGGCAAAACCAAAGAACTGTTGAAACAGAAAATAAGCGGCTTCAAAAATTCATTTTATTTTAAATGAAAATCAAAGACACAATTAGGCGTGCACATAGATCATGTCGGGATTTGTGGGTAGTATAAAGAATATCAGAGATATGTAAAATGTAATCGGAGAGCCGTTCAAATATAGGCCGATAACTTTCGAGCAAATGCCGTTTCGTAAAAGCACGAATCCCTCCCTTTTCCCTCCCTAAGCAGCTTAAACTGGTCTCTCTAAATCTTTGGCGTCAACCGCGAAGAACTTGAAGAGAAAATCGCTCCGCTGTCCTTCCCAAAAATACATGGCAATTCACGGGTAATACAGATAAATAATCTATGGAGAGCCATTGCCTCATACGGTATTTACCATAGCCTCCCCACAAGGCAGTTTGTGGCACAAGGCCGATTTTTATGTAAGGCGATTCCGAGCCCGTAGCCTCGAGCAAAAATTTCCCATTGACCCCGCAGTCGGGTTTGTCTATTTCCCCAGACGAGACTTTGCCCGTAAGCATAGCCTCGTCAGGTTTTCCCTCTGCTCGAAGGCAAAGTGTTCGACAAGTGAGCCGCGACTCAAGAGCCATGACCTCCTACGTCCTGAAAGAACGTGGCATTTTAAAAAAGCACATAAATTAGCTCCATCTTTACTAATGTGTATTTATTTGTGCGTATCCGTCTTGATGGAGTTCAAGAGCGTCTACGCGACCTTGTGGGTGATGAATTATTTTACATCCTACAACTCCTTTCCCACGGACGAAACATTACGAGCCTGTCACTGTTCTATCGCTACTTCCGTGTTCTGACGTGCTATATTCCTTAGTCCCACCACCCCTGATCTTTACAACTGGGACCCAACGTGCCACGTACACAAGCGTGAATCATCCCCATTCCTTTCGTATTCCTATGGTAAGAAGTAAGTTCCATTCGAACAGCTACTTCCCAAAAATTGCTGCTTTGTGCAACGACTACCAGCAAAATGCTTTGCCAGTCACTACAATCTTGACCTCTTCAAATTTAAGGTTAACTGTTATATTTCCTCCATAGTTCAAGAAACTTCACTTTTTGGCCTTTCTTACACAGATACAACAGCACTACCTTGAGTAGCTCTTGGGCCTTGTATTGGGAAAAATTAGTATAAAGAATATGTCCGTACAAGGTTACGCCCCAACGATAAGGCTCATTGACCTAATTATTGGCATGAAAACTCATAAGATATCCAGTTATATATATATATATATATATATATATATATATATATATATATATATATACAACTGGATATCTTATGAGTTATATATATGAGTTATATTATATATATGAGTTATGTTATATATATATATATATATATATATATATATATATATATATATATATATATATGTATATATGATAAAATATAAATTTAAGGTATGCTATATGTATGGGTTAAAATGTTCAATATCAGGGGTAGAACGTATGCAAATATAAAAGTGTACATTAAAGTCAACATCCAGAGGCGACAGCCTGTTTCATGTTAAATGCCTGACGATTGCGTTTAGCATGAAACGGAGTGTTGCCTCTGGGTGTTAACTTCAATGTAGATTTTATATATATATATATATATATATATATATATATATATATATATATATTACTTTGGAGGTAATTTCTTATCCTCAGAGGTCATTAAAAAGGAGAGAAAATGATTTCCATCAAAATGGAACAATTTTAACTATAAAGGAAAATATCAGAAATCTTCGGCTTGCTAGAAAATACATTCTTACATTATTGCCGGAAGATGGTAACTTAGGTATAAAAAGATGATAGAATATGCAATGCTGACAAGCAAAGTCATTTTAAATTACCACAGAGCAATTTAGGAATAACTGCTTTCTATTAATAATCTGAGAGACTTTCTGCCTTCCAGTAGCAATGGGTGATGCTAACCTCCAGGAGAGTGTCTTGTTGCTCTCGGGTTGACATTCTCGGCTGACATTCTCAGTAGTGGAAAGTCTATACTGAATTCATTGCTAGGTCAGATGCTAAGAAAGTTGGTTCTTTGTGTTGTGCTAGACAATTTTTCTATGCGGAATCTGTCTTAAATATTTATAAGTCTACCATTCGTCCATGGTTAGAATATTGCTGCCATTTATGGTACGGTGCTCCTGCTATATTCTTTGAGATCCATCATAAAATTAAAGGAAGAATCAGCAATATTAGTGGTCCTGACAAGGCGTCTTGGCTTCAGTCATTTTCCCATCGCCGTAATGTAGCTTTCCTATGTTTTTTCTATAAATATTTATATATATACATATAAAGTGAAACATCGGTTCATGAATTTAATTCGTTCTTGAAGGCCGTTTGTAACCCGAAATGTTCGTAAACCGAAACTACTTTTCCAATAGGAACCAATATAGAGAAGAAAAATGTCACAGTATAATAAAATTGGAAAATTAAAGCACGACACAACACACGAATGTATACAACATGGTGGTTAACTCAGAAATTATTCCGTTCGGGTTGACTCGGTTCGGCTCATTTCGGCTCATTTCGGCCATATTGTTCGAGAACCGAAATTTTGTTCGATAACCGAGACATTTTCATCTCGAATTTTCTCTCCGAAAATTGATTTGTTCGACATGTGAGACGTCCGAGAACCGAGGTTGCACTGCATATATATATATATATATATATATATATATATATATATATATATATATATATATATATATATATAAAGAAAGAAACAGTAAGATATATAATCCTGTGTTCTTATAGATATTTTTATTTTTACAAAATAGTGCTCAATGTAAATTTACAGAGCATTAATATTAGAAATTAATTGATTTAAAATATTTTTTTCGCTGTGTAGCGAAAAAAAACATATTTTAAATCAATTAATTTATAATATATATATGGAATATTAGTGTTTAAGCCTTTTTATTATATATATATATATATATATATATATATATATATATATATACGCGTTCGTGTACGTATATCATATAGATACTGCAGCCCACGCACAACATGCATGAAAACACGTGTCTGAAAGCACCCCCGTTTTGTATAAGTTACTGTAATGTTGAATACTGTGTGTTCTTTCCCCGCGACAAAGAGCTGCTCACCTTAAACACACACACGCACACATCCACGCACACATACACCCCCCCACACACACACACTACTGCCACATATACTGATGTGTGGGCGGTGTAAGAGTTATCAAAAGTGAGTCGGTAGATAATCGCAGTCTAGACGTCTTGTATCGCTATCGCAGTTATGCCCTTGTGAAAGCCATCAATCTAATTCTCCCTTCTCTCACAATCAATAAGGATCTTTACAATTGCTTTCTTTCTCCAAGATATGTATTATCAATATATATTTTACAATGATGTTAAACATGTATATCCCAGGAGCCACTCGATGGAGAAGAGGCACAGCTTATGTGGATATGTAGGGAAGTGGGCGGTTAGCCTAAGACTTGAACAGGTTAAGATTGTTTTGATCGGGAAGTATCCTTTTGGAAGTCGGTTCCAAAAAGCAGCGGTTCACGGGAAGGAAGCTGCTCGAGTGGAACTTACATCTCACCGAAGGGAATACGAAAGGAATGAGGGCGGTTCGCTACAATGTGTGCGGAATAGCGAGTTTTAACCATGAAGTTTAGAACTGGTGGAACTAAAGAATGTAGTTCATTTGAACACTTTATATGGAAATAGCGATAAAGCAGCAAGTGGTTTACGACATTTCTTCTATAAGAAAACGTGGAACATAACATATCACCAACAAGGATGTTTTTAGATTCTACCACGGCTAGAAAGTGAAAACTGGGTAGCTCCTGTCTATATATGGCAGCAGTACTCCATTTTCGGCTTGGTTTGTCTCTTGCAAATGTAGAGGATAGCAAGATGAGTGAGTTACTTACTTTTCAGCATCTTTAGAGATGGATCGTACGTAAGAGTTTCACTTGAGGTCTGGGCTGACCTTAAGTCCTAGTGGGCACTCAAGGCACGGGGCCTCCATCAGAGAACATCCTTTCATTGCGATAGGCGAAAATTCAGTGTCCGCTCGGTTGTAACAGGGGAAAAAAGTAATTTCCATAATACCCGTAATTCCAGCAGACTTGCACTTTGAAAACAAGGGACGTTAATCCCCAGTGAGACCCGCTTTGCCAAAAACATCGAACAAGGAACACAAACAATCTCTCAATGTTTTTGAGGTCAGTCTTGTTTTTCTTAATCATTTCGCCCCAAGCAAAGCGATAATGACACAAAGACGCAAGGAGTGAAACACAATGAGAAGACTTTAGAAGGAACTGGAAACCCAATCCTGAACAGAAAACAAGAGACAAACCTCTACTCCTGCATAACAGATAGGAATGAGTGTGAACCAGGCGATAGGCAAATCTATCTACTCCTATTAATCTCCTATGGCTAGTTCCATATTGGTTGTTTCGGGCTTGGGTCCTTAAGCGGCCTTTTCATGAGTCAACACTATCTCCGCCTGCGTCAGAATGCGCAACTCACACGACTGAAGAATTTCAGCCAGTGTACATTTTCTCTCTGCTGGGAGATGGGTGATTTTATCGAGTTACCATCTCTAGAGTGATTGCCACGCAAGACTATAGAACCCAGTCTTTCCTATTATTTACCCATAGCTGGTTGTGAAAAGTTTGCTTCGTACCTTTCCCAAGCAATGCATGTAAATGAATGTAATGTACTCGGATAGAATTACGAACTCGGCTCTCCGATTCCTCACTCCGAGCCGCAATCCATTATCTACCAAGCAAACTGTCTTCATAATGACATTCAAATGTAACAAACCTGAAACATTTTTTTTTAGTTCTGGACATCGGAATGTTTTTTGTCACGTACTTTTTTCACAAGTAAATATTTTGTTCCATGTTGTGATATATACGAAGAAATGTCTGGTATCCCGATTATTTTCTTCTGAAATTTAATGTCTACTCGTATATTGCTACACAAGAACCGAGTAACAATGAGAAAACCAAAATAGTCTTCCCATGATCATAGTTAAACCTTCGCGCTGTATATTTACTAAACCTTTTTTCTTTCTAGTTTAAGCGATAATGAAGTACCAATAAAGTATGCATTTACCTATAATGACTTGCAGTTAGTCAGTTATGTGCTATGCGTGATATACGATAAGGCGATCATGTATCTTTCGATTACGAGGCAGATTTTTCCCGAAGTAGGTTATCATTTCTGCGGTAGACCAGTTGCCATTCAAGGCCATAGAACTCAGTACGTAAGTGAATGTAATTCATACCTTTCCCAAGGGTATTAGCACGTAAGTGAATGCAATGGATTCGACTGGAATTCGAACTCCGCTCTCCAATTTCTCAATCCGAGTCGCTATCCATTACTCCATCGTGCCTCCTAATGACTTGCAGTACTAACTCAATCTATAGTAAATGTCTTTTCTATTTTTTACATAAAAGAATTTCATTCTTGGCTTATTTGGTTTGGTTTCTTTTGCATATCAACCCAATGGGTCATTCAATGCTGAAATTTAATTTTCTTGTGAGCATTAATAATTCCTTTTACAAAAATTTATTGCTGGTAATTGTTTATCATGAAAATGTATTACTGGCATTTTTACTATAAAAATGTATTTTTTATACTTTCATAGTGTTTTGACCCCAGTTTTGGGGGTTTACTATTTGCCCATAGCTGGGACCCTAACAGGTACTACCACCCCGGGTCAGGGTGGACCTGAGAACAACAGTAATTAAGAGGTGGTTCTACGCTCTTCAAAACATCTGATCAGAGGCCTTGCTGCCGGATGTACTTTATTGTCATAACCAGAATGATTCTGGTTGGTTTCCTTACATGAACTTCCATCTGAAAATAAACACAACGATTTCATATATGCCTAAAACGTAGATTACATAGTACGTATACTTCCAACTGCACCAATGGACGATCTTAAGTCAAGTCAAGTTTTTGTATCATGAATTTCCAGGACAAGCAAACATTTGGATTAGATAGTTTTGAATTCTTCCATGGGCGCCAATATTCGATTATCAAAATCCGCTGAAAGCCAGGCTTTCGCATGTTGAATTTTCAAGGCAAGCAAACTTTTTCAACTTTAAATGTTGGCTCATTGTAATCTTCCTACTTGGACTTGTTCCACTCTTGCCTAAGCTTAATAATTATCAATTTAAGAACTGTTACACTAAATGACTATTGCTTAAAATCTTTACATTAAAATCGTCGCAGCTGAAGAGTAAGAAGAAGAAAAAGAAAAAGAAGAAGAAGAAAGAGGAGGAGGAGTAGAAGAAGAAAGGGAGAAGAAGAAGAAGGAGGAGGAGAAGAAGAGGAGGAGGAGAAGACGAAGAAGGGGAAGAGGAGGAGGAGGAGAAGAAGAAGAAAGGGAGGAGGAGGAGAAGAAGAAGAAGAGGAAGGGCATTTACGCTTAAATGAATATAACGAACCAAACGATAATTGGAACTCTGCTCTCATTATTCATTACACAACCCACACATCTAAGCTTACAGTTCCTGTTATTCCTAAGTGGTCACCCATCTAGGTAGTGACTAGGCTCGACGTTGCTTAACTTCGCTGATGTTACGAGACCCGGCATTTCAATGGGATGTGGCCGCAAGCAAAAAGGAGGAGGAGGAAAATAAGAAGGAGCGGAAGAAGAATTCTTTAGCATTGTCTTCCATTATTATTTAGTTGCGCATTTCTTTCATTTTTATATGCTTTTGACATCTGCCCTGTTAATCATGTCTCCATAAATATTTGTATCCACATGATCTTCTTTTTTCTGTATTTTTTTCTTTTTGTTGTTGTTGTTGTTGGGTAAATCTTTTCTGATCTCCAACCGAACGAGAACATTTCCTCAATTTGTATGCCCTAGTTTAAGCCACGTTTAGATTTTTTCGCATTCCGCCCCAACCCAGTTTAACTGTCAATTCACTTATTACAAACCCATTGGCTTCTCTATCAAACCCTTTTTACCCTCCAATAGTTCTCAATCTTTTCACTCTCTTTCTCCAATTTAATGATTCTTCTTTCGGGCTTTCGCGATCCTCACTGTCTATTCATTAACCACCTTTTCTCTATGTTTCACTATAGAGTGAATATATATATATATATATATATATATATATATATATATATATATGAAATGGACAAAGTCCGACAATTATTTTAAGACATTTTTATGTTTATACATTCCTTTTATAGATACAAATATTTAAGTAAATGCTCTGTTTATAATAAACAGTATTAAACAACATTTACCGGCCTGAATGTCACAGAAAATATTCGTCCTCCGATAGGATTCGAACCTGTATCCTATACGGAACCGTCATTTAGCTTGATACGCCATGAGCAGATATGAATGTACGTGATGAGAGATTCATAGAAGATTGAATTTCAAATACAGTAAATTCGACCTTGCTAACCAAACTCTCCTCTGTGCCCAAATCGGTTAAAGGCACGTCAAGCTATATATATATATATATATATATATATATATATATATATATATATATATATATATATATATATATATATATATATATATCAACATGCTGAATTTAGCATCAATCATCTAAGTGAAAAAATTTACATTTATATATATATATGTGTGTGTGTGTATTTTCTGTTTATACGTTATTTTTATAGATACAAATATTTAAGTAAATACTCTGTTTATAATAACAAGTATTAACAAAATTTACCGGCCTGAATGTCCGAGAAATTCCAAAGAAATTATTTATCCTACACGGTTCGATTCCTGTCGGACGACACATATTTTCTATGGAATTTTTCGAACATTCAGTCCGGTAAAAATTGTCGGACTTAATATTCATAATTTCATTATATATAATTATATATATATATATATATATATATGGGGCTCGGTAAAAATGGCAGCGGAAAAAATGGCAGGGTAAAAATGGCAACGGTTAAAATGGCAAAAGCGGATAAATAGGAAAAAATGGCAAAAGTGGATAAATAGGAAAATATGGCAATTCGAGAACAGAAAATTATGACCGTTCGAGAAGGATGGGTCTAAGCTCCCATCCTTCTAGTTTAAAATAGGGTTAAATCCCCCCCCCACCAACTCAATATTTTAAAATAAATATTTTTAAATAGATATTTACTCTAGTGGTGGGGAGCTAGGTTCCTTCTCCTCTTGTTTTAAATAGGGGCTAAGTTCCCGCTTTTAGTATTAAAAATATTTTTTTTTAATTTTCGATGTCGATTTTTAGAAGTTTTATGGGGGGGGGCTATGTTTCTACTCCTAATTGCAATAAAAGCACAAATCGTCGCGTGTTTAAGTGAATTTGATGACTATAATTAATTTTATAATTGATAGCTGACACTAGGATTAGATGTGTATATATATATATATATATATATATATATATATATATATATATATATATATATTAGTGTTGGGACGATTAATCGGAATCGGGGAATCGGAAAAATCACGAAGTGGAAGGTTAGGAATCCCATTCAAATAAAACTTTTTTTTTTTTTACTGGAATGTTTTTCTTACAAATAATCAAATAAAACTTTTAATTGTTTTTTTCCAAAGTTTTTCAGTGTGTTCAGACGTAATCGCCTAAAAAGTAAAATCTCATGGGAGAGGAGAGCTTTAGCTGAACATTCTTTTTAATTTGACAAACTTCTCATGTTTTTCCATTATGTATTGTATTCAAGATTTTAATAAATTCATTGTGAGATATTCATCTATATTTTTTTCCTTTTGCCATTTTTTACCTATTTATCCACTTTTGCACTTTTTACCGTTGCCATTTTACATAAATTCATATATATATATATATATATATATATATATATATATATATATATATATATATATATATATATATAAGCAGTGTGGACACAGAGATCAACACTGGGTAGCGATATTCTGTTTCATGCTTGAACGCAGTCTTCAGGCCATGTGGGTTTGATAGCAGCTTGACTCTTCATATATGATGTTAGTCATTGGGTCATGATGGGTAGCAAGGTCAGTTATATCCGGCTTATTGTGTTATTCTAAAGTAGGGAAGAGACGGTTTTTTCAAATTTATTCTAACAGCTACTGAATAAACATATTTATGGGCCGTAAAATGATTATTTTATAGCTAGGGTTGTTTGTTAACTTTTGAACACCTTATTTCAACTTTTCTTAACTTTATAACCAATTTTATTCATTAAATTATTAATAAAATTACTTTTATTTTTCGTTGTTGCTTTTAATCATGTAAGGTATAATGCCACTAAGAATCAAGAGAGAATGGGGAGACTAATGTTGAGAAAGGACAATAAAAGAAAAAGTTTCAGGCAGACAGAAGATGTATTAATAATGTTGTATTTAAATCTTTGAAGATCGGAGGTGGCAAAGACGGTGGGAAGAGACTTCCACTTGCCGTTACATCCAGCTAATTCAACAGTGAATCGATTAGACAAAAACCCATCTTTGAATTTTCTCGAGAATCCTTATTTGGATTTTAAAGCACTTTCCCAAGAACAAATTCCACCTTCCGCAGCGATCTCATTTACCGATTATTGATTTATTTGTTATAATACAATGCTTATATATATATATATATATCATGTTTAGAACTGTGTAGCGAAAAAAACATATTTTAAATCAATTAATTTAATATATATATATATATATATATATATATATATATATATATATATATATATATTATATGCATTCACTTACGTGCTAATACCCTTGGGAATAATATATATATATATATATATATATATATATATATATATATATATTATAAATTAATTGAATTAAAATCTGTTTTTTTTTTCGCTACACAGTTCTAACCATGATTCAAAAATGGAAGCTAAAAGCTTCGAATTTAATTTTGTAATTAAATTAAAGACATTAGTTCCATTTCATCCTCAAGCGAATTTTGGAGTAACTTATTTATTATTGGGTTTTAAAGGCACAGCAAAAAATCATAATTCACGTTTCAAAGGATACAGAGAAATCCATTCATCCAGACAAGGGGTATTTGCGTGTTCATTATCGCTGTATTTAGATGTATCAGTTATTAGTTACGTTTTGGTAGGGGTAGGGATGTATTTTTCAATGAATTCTGACATCCGTTAAATCCATGTCGTCTGGATTTTTTAAAATTTTATTGTTAACAACAAAAATTCTTACGGCATTTTTTTCTATTTGTATATTTAAAGATTTTGGGGGGTGTTTAGGTTAGAATACGTTTTATTTAACTACGATTTTAAAAATATTTTCACATTTAATTTTGTATATACTATATTACTTTTTAAAACAAGTAAATGTATTAGAATCACTTACAGTATGTAAAATTATTTTCACATCAAGTACAATTATGTATATTACTAGGTCAAAATTTTTTTTTAAATTCATATTTAAATATTATTTAAGTAAAATTTATGACAATGACGGCAAAAATAGCCAATTAATTTCTCTGATTTAGTAAACTTTTATTTTTTATAAACCTAGTAATATATAGTTTCCCATGTAAGTACAAAGGATATGGGTCATCCAATGGCTTACATCTTCTAGCTTTTCATATTAATTTCATTTTACAAACGTCCCTGTTGAAAAAAACAATCGATACAATCCTTAACTCTGTATATAAAAATAATTCAATTCCACCTCCATCCACCAAACCTAAATAATATATATATGTGTGTGTGTGTGTGTGTGAGAGAGAGAGAAAGAGAGAGAGAGAGTTCGTGTAAGGCTTTTGGACTGCCCATCAGCCTTAACAGGACAGTGGTGATGTATCAACCTGCCCGAGGAATTCAGTATATAGAGCCATCAATTTATGTTGATGGTAGTCGACTAGGAGTAGTAGACATATTTGTCTACCATGGTAGCACCCTCAACCACCACTGCTCTCTTGACAATTAGATAGCGTTACGGATTAAGAAGGCCCCTGATGCATTTGCAGCACTCAAGGCCCGTGTCTGGAGTCAGAAGGGCACAGAAAAGCAGACGAAAATTAAAATATATAATTCCTGCGTTATGTCATCTTTGCTATATTCCTGTGAGACATGGGTAGTCTATCGCAAACATCTGAAAATACTGGAACGATTTCATCAACGATGCCTTCGGTCTGTGCTTGAAACCCACTGGATGTCTCACATCCCTGATGCTACAAAGGGCCAATTCACTCTCTGTGGAAGCACTTGTATGCAAGCACAGATTGCGATGGACGAGCCATGTTATCCGTATGGCGGATGAGAGAATTTCAAAACAATTAATGCATGGAGAATTGGAAATGGGGAAAAGACGGCAGCACAAGCCAAAATTTCGTTACAAAGATTGTCTTAAAGAGTCACTATACAAGTGAAATATTGGTCTGGGAGATTCTATCTGAAGACCGGGTTTCTTGGAGAGCTCGTATTGTCGATGGCGTCAAGATCTTCCTTGAGACATTACAAAAATATATGCAGAACTGAAGAGAGAGGTTCAGAAGAGATCTCTGAATTGCCATGAGGTGTCAACCTGGCCTTGTGCCCAATGCAATCGGATATGTCTGTCCAGGTTAGGTCTTCTCAGTCACCAGAAATCACACCGACACCAACAGTCTTTTGTATATGACGATTTCGTAATGACATACTTTGAATGCCCGTCCTGCATTAGGGTGTGTAAGTTCAGGTCGGGCCTGAAAAGGCACATTGTGAGTAATGATGATCAAAGTCAACTTCCACCCGGAGATGATTTGATATGCCACATATGTGACAAGAAACGTAGATCGATGGCTGGCTTTATGAGCCACTGTCGTTCACACAACCGATGAATGCTGTGTTGTGGTGGAGGATAACTGGGGGGCTAGATAAGTCAGTGACGGTCATACTCGCTTTGTGAGTCGACAGCCACTATGTATGTATGTAAGTATAATGTACTTATACAGCAATTGTTCATTGAAATATTTCTTATTAAAGAGTATAGACATTTTCTATCTATTGTGTTAATTCATCTCCCTCTCCAAATTATAAATTATAATTCACAAAAAAAGGGTAGTTAATGATGTACGAAATTTTAAAAACCTTTATAATGGCTTTCGACACTCGTGAATCATCCTCAGAGCTGTGTTATTAGAGTATATTATGTGGAAAACACTAATAGTTGTAAGTAGTGCATTTAATGCAACGTTATATTTAAATTTATTAGAACAAATCTAAGAACGGAGGAAATCTCTTTCACCACGTTTTATGACAATTATCGAAGAACGTGCTTGATGACGTGTTTTTTTTTATTATATGTAATGGAGAATGCTAGGTTGGAGACTGTAATTACATTTATTAATGCATCGTTGTTTCCGTCTGGAGTAGATGGCTTCAATAATTTGCAGTCTATGTTTACTATGTATTAGTTAGTGTTGTTTCTAAGGAATTGTTAAACGTTACTGTATATATATATATATATATATATATATATATATAGGTACGATGAGAACGAATAGAGTACAATTTCAACGTTGGTAACATTTAATTTAAAAGATGGTTCACTACAGAGAAGAGCAATATTATTTTAGGATATTACACCGAAAACATGGAAAATCGCTACACAACTGCAGTCGTGTTTCAATGCATATCAATGCATCTAATCAGGCGATTGTAAATTACTGGCGAGTGAACGGTTTATATAGGTTTAAAAGCAAAATTTTAAAACAAAATGGAAACGTCTTATTGGTCACAAATAAACCTTTTCCATTGTCTCTTATAATTACCTCAATATATAAATAAATGTGTGTGTGTGTGTGTGTGTGTGTGTGTGTGTGTGTGTGTGTGTGTGTGTGTGTGTGAGATCAGATCAAGCATATTCCCACAGACGAAAGATAGATTGGACTGTTTTCCAAAAATGTGAACATTATTCATTGCTCTTGACATTTTTTTGTGATTTAGATTTTGGAAGTAAAAAAAAAAAAAAAAATGAAGCCGCTAATGATGACCGACAAAAATCGGCACTTTGTCTTTTCGACACTCAGATCGAGTGTCGAAAAGACAAAGTGCCGAACGAGAAAAGAGTCGAACTAGAGATGCCGAAAGAAAATACAAAAATATACAACAGTAAACCAAAGACTAAAAGGTATTTTTGATAGATAAGACATTAGTACTGAATTAGAATATCTTAAAGCCATCGCTCACAATCTTAAATTATATTTTTCTACCGTTGTAATTTCTCATAAATAAAAAATTTAACTCTATTATAGTTTGAATGCAGATCCCAGTTCGTAAACGTTAACAATTATGTAGAAAATTTACTTTTTTTCATCGTCGGTTTTTATATTAGTTTAAAATTTTAAAATAATAATTTACCCGCAGGATACTTGCATGTTAAGTAAAAGGTATTCTATTGTAGACACATTTTTGCCCTTCCATCATTTAGTCAATCCGACTCTTTTTTTTTTTTTTTTTTCGTTCGACATTTTGTTTTCGACACTTTGTCCGTTCGACACTTTGTCCGTTCGACCTTTTCTCCGTTCGACATTTTGTCCATTCGTCATTTTGCCTTTTGACACTCTGTCTGCGCACGCAAAAACAGAATTAGAAATCGATGCATTTTGCAATTGTTGAATTCTTGACTCTGAAACAATTTGCGCTTTAGGAAACCTACAATTACACGCAAAATGTCTGCTCTGAGCCCAGTCCTACTTATGCAACGGTCCGACGTTAGGCTATTAAGTGTCGTCAGAGTAAGAAATCCCCTGAAGACAAACGGTGGTTAGGTCGGTATGCAAAATGTAACGTTTTGCCTAAAAATTAAAAAAAATTGTCAAAAAATAAAAAATAAAGTACTTCCTCGATTAGCCGGACACTTTGGGATATGGGGTGAAAAAATGTTTTGATAATTCTTTAGGAAATCTACAATTACATGCAAAATATCTGCTCTGAGCGCAGTCCTACTTATACAACGGTTCGATATCGGGCTACTAAATGTCGTTAGGGTTAGAAATCCCTTGAAGACAAACTGTGGTCAAGTCGGTTTGCAAAATGCAACGTTTTGCCTAAAAATTAAAAGAATTTGTCAAAAAATAAAGTACTTCCTCGATTAGCCGGACACCTTGAGACAGGGGGTGAAAATATGTTCTGATAATTCAAAAATCAGGATAACTGAACGTCTAAATTATTGGAAAAAATGAAGGAAAATAAGATATTTTTCCGAAATAAATTTAGCATTCATATTATCATATTACATTTTCAGAGATTTCTTCAAAATTGTGATCAGTATATTTTTTTATAAGAAAAAAAAAATGCGTCAGTTTTTTTGTTTGTTTCCGGCTGACCTCGCTTTTTTCTGCTGCTAACTCCCAAAACTGGATTAAAGTAGATGTATTTGTAAAGGTAGCTTCTGGTTGAACGCACAATCAACTTAAACATTTGTCAAACATAATCATTGCTTCAGTGTTTGAAATTAGGTATTGGGGCTGTTAAACTTCGACATGGGCAATATCATTATCATTCTCCTCCTCTTCAACATTTTCCGGCGCGGTTAGAAGTTCAACAATACCCTGGTCACTTAGGTGTTCATACCCGGGGCCGTCTTCATTGAACCGGTAATTTATTTCGAGTGATAATTCAAATGTAAGTTCTTTGTATGAAAACAACAAAGAAATTAACAAGAATTAATTGAACTTATTTCATCAGCGTTTTTTATTTTACGTTGAACATGGTTTTTAGAAATTCTTAAAATGTTTGTCTGCGATGAAATATTAGAATGGGTTTAATTCAGATAATTGAAAAATGTTCGGATGATTTCAATTTTGCTCTTCGTTTCCGGTCCGAATAAACCAAATTTCGGAAAATAGAAGTACGGATAATCGAGGAACTTCTATAAAACGGAAGTAGTTTTTATTTTTTTTCTTTCCGATTGTCACGTCATTAAAAACGTTTGACACAAAGCTTTTGGGACATTTCTCGTAAATATTGATAGCATATAAGTATAATCATGGAAATTAACATCTTTTTTTAGGTTTTAAACATTTTCTGACATGTGTGTGTGTGCGTGTGTGTGTGTGAAAGAGAGAGAGAGAGAGAGAGAGAGAGAGTGAAAGAGAAAGAAAGGACACAGAAAGAGAAGAAATGAAATGCTTTCAATCCTGAATGTCAATCAGTTCAGATATTTTGTCTACTTAAGTCTGAACCCTGTTGAATGAACACCCTTGTCGGAGACCCGAGTCCGGATCCAAATATGCCGAAATAAATCTCTCGAAACGATAGAACACTTTCAGCTGTTGTCCAGTGTAACAATGAAAATAACTTTACGTGCGCATGACTCCTTTCTCTCTTTCTCTCTCTCTCTCTCTCTCTCTGTGGGTGGGGATCGCGAGAGTGCTAGACAACTGTCAGCCAGTGTCGACATAAAAAAATGAAAAGTGAAGCAGAAAAGCGACTAAATGAGGAAAGAAAGGAAAAGCAAGTGGAAGAATGAAATTGGATGGAGAGTTAATTTATAAATTTGACAATAACGCCATAAACTAATAATTTTTGTCGTTATCTAGACACAATGGCTGGAAGCTTTGACGGCAAGCATTTTATGATAATGTTTTCAATAAGAGTAAGAAAAGACTTGGTGGTTAGAAATATTGATTGTTGAAGTGCAGACAATGAAATAAAATATGCCTTCACATTGCCATTCATTCCAATTAATGTTGAACATATTACCTGAGTACGAAATATAAATATATATATATATATATATATATATATATATATATATATATATATATATATATATAGTCATTCAAAGAATAAATCAATAAAGTTAATGCAATTAATGGCAAAAAGAGCTGAGCTTGAATTCCAGTCGAAGCATTACATTCACTTACGTGCTAAATAGTAACCTTGGGAAAGATCTGAATCCTCTTCGTCTCCCCCATCCCAGCTATGGGTAAATAGCAGGACAGACCGGGTTCTATAGCCTTGGATGGCAACTGGTCTACCGCAAAAATAATTGGCAACCTAATGCGAGAAAAATCTGCCTCGTCAGTCATGTATCGAAAGATACATGATCGCCAAAGCGCGTATCACGCATGGCACATAACTGACTGACTGAATTAATGGTGAATTCATTTCGCTTACAGAATAAGAAAGCATTAACTCACTGACCACTCGCTGAACGACACTATCCTTGTTTTTATTAATTGAAGATGGTGATTATTTTCACCGAAAGTACTTGAGAATAATAGGGATCGAACATCTAATCCATTATTAATTTGAACATATATATATATATATATATATATATATAAATATATATATATATGTGTGTGTGTGTGTATGTATACATATATATATATATATATATATATATATATATATAAATAAAGAGAAAGAACAGACAGATTTAGAATCCACAGTCCTTTACCATTTAAAAAAGTACTCGATACAACCTAGACCAAAATATTATTTTTTAATTAAAAAATATATTACATCGCTACACAGAAATTTTTATGAAGCAATGTAATATATTTTTAAATAAAAATAATAATATATATATATATATATATATATATATATATATATATATTCAACGTCTGAATATATTCGGCTTTATATTTCATCTTCTATCGGAAATAAAAAATATGTTCCGGAATATAGAAAAATATCCTTAACAAAGAACTTTCATTGGTCTTTGACCAAACTTGCATAAATTAAACATTGCTGCCCAAGTACACTATATAGGCATCTCTAAAGAAACGCGATATATAAGGTTTTAAATAAATTTTTTTTAAATGAAAAATCTTCCTTAAAGCATTTATTTTAGTTTCAATTTCAAGCTTATACATTAAATTTAATATTTCCATTGAGCAAAATGTTTTGTTGTATTTCCAAAAACATTTAAATTGACTAAAAGTGTTTTCTTTTTGAAATCGCTGATATTATTGCCATTTTTAGCCATCAGTCAGCACAATGTATTTTCCATGATTCTCTCACGCACATTCATATCTGCTTTGACCATTTCATAATGAGTGACGTCATTTGTTTACATTTGGATATGAGCAGATATGAATGCACGTGAGAGAATCATGGAAGATTGTGGTTTAAAAGCAGTAAAATCAACCTTGCTAAACGAACGATTCTCTGTAGCCCAATCGGTTAAGGCACGTCAGGCTATATGACGGTTCCGTATAGGATTCAGGTTCGATTCCTATCGGAGGACGAATATATTCTATGAAAATTTCTCGGACATTCGGGCAGGTAAATGTTGTTTAATACTGTTTATTATAAAGCAGAGCATTTACTTAAATATTTGTATCTATAAAAAGAATATATATATATATATGTAGTATTTTTCTAGATCCCCTCTCGTTTTCATTGTACCCATTCTGATCTTATTTGTGAAAATAAAAGATCATCTACCATCCAATACTAGAGGACATATAACTCACGTCATCCTAAGAATCGGGTCAGAGAAAGCGCGCAAAATATTCCACCCGCAGGGTACAGACATTAGGACACTTCGTCTTTGAAGTGCTGACAGACGCGATTATTATTATTTTTGATTGTCCGCATTTCGAACTCTGTGGGCCGATACCTGACTGTCACTCAAACTTGTCAGCGTTTACTTCTGCTCAGGTGACGCACGGATGCAAAACAAAACGAGAAAAAGAAAAAAAAAGAAAGAAAGCTGAGTATTAATTAATAAATGTTGTCAGAAAAACAGAAATACTTAAAAAAAAGTGAGTGTGTCGTTATCCTGGTTAGTGTGTCGTTATCCTGGTTAGTGTGTTTGTCTCTTTGAATAAATCTGTCGATTCTAGTTAGAGAAAAGGAAAAGGTAGTTAAAACGTTTTCAGAAATTTTATAGTCCGTGTTAATAGTAAGTTGTTTAGTCACTAGCTTGTAAAGTTACTAATAAGTGGCATGATAAATAGCGAACGAAAAAGTCTATTATGATGATGATGATGATGATGACGACGACGTAGTAAGAAGCATTGAAGAGATAGTAAATGGTGAAGATGAAAAAGATGATGATGATGTAATAAGAAGCATTGACAAGATAATGAATGAAGAAGAAGACAGTGAATGAAGAAGAAAATGATGGTGATGATGATGTAGTAAGAAGCAGTGACAAGATAGGGAATGGAGAAGACAGTGAATGAAGAAGAAAGAGAAAATGATGATCATGTAGTAAGAGACAGTGACGAGATAGTGAATGAAGAAGAAGACAGTGAATGAAGAAGAAAGAGAAAATGATGAGGATGTAGTAAGAAGCAGTGATAAGATAGGGAATAGAGAAGACAGTGAATGAAGAAGAAGAAGAAGAAAACGATGATGATTATGATGTAGTAAGAGACAGCGACGAGATAGTGAATGAAGAAAACAGTGAATAAAGCGGAAGGGGATTATTATGAAGATGATGATGATAACGACGTACTAAGAAGCATTGAAGAGATAGTAAATGGAGGAGAAAACGATGATGATGATGATGTAATAAGCAGCAGTGACAAGATAATGAATGACGAAGAAGAAAATGATGATGATGATGTAGTAAGAAACAGTGACGAGATAGTGTATGAAGAATAAGAAGAAGAGTAGAGAGTAAGGAGATAGAGAAAAAATAGGAAGAAGAAAAAAAAGCGATGATGAAATATGAAGAAAAGGCATTGAAGTGGGAGAACGATAGCAGATAAAACGAAATGATTGAGAATCAATTTCTGAAGTGATTGCTCTCGGCAGGATTTAAATCAAAGAGTGCCTTGACGTTGGATAATGGTTAGCGAGTTTGGTTCGCAATTATTACTAAAAAGTGAGTTTCATACTTACCGCTTGACCACCCCTCCCATCCTTGTGCCTAATTTAACGCAAGCTTGTTTTTGGTTCCAGGATTTAAACTAATAGTTTCCGTCATTTTCACACGAAAACTAACATAACGGTTTCGATTCCGGATGTCTCCTGCCAAAGTTATTTTAAGCTATTATTAGGTTGGTGCAAAAATAATGACGTAAGAATGTCGTTTTTTGACGTAGAAAAGTACGTCAAAAAACGACATTATTACGTCATTATTTTTACACCAACCTAATACTTGACAAAACGCTATAAAGATATCAACTAAAAGTCACTAATTATTAGTCACTAGTATAGTGCGTTTTTTTATTATCAGTTTTCTTTTACGCCTAAAGTAGAGGCTTGCACTTTACACAGTTAATTTTTTTTTTTTTTTGTAGAGGCTAAAAATCATGCATTTTCAGTGACCAGCTGCACTATACACAGGTAATTTTTTTCCTTTTTAATGCAAACAAATTCCAGGGTTGTATTATACATGAAGTCGACTTATACAAGAATATATACGGGAAATCCCGAAAGATAATGAAAATATAAATAAAAGTAGCTGAAAAGTCTGTCTGGTCATTGATGGAAAACTTCATGAATATAAGTCGTAATAAATAAATAAATAACTCTAAGATTTCTGTCTGAATTTCTGGGTTGAGGAGCTATCATCATTACTTGCATTATTTACATGCAGACTACTGCCCTCATCTTTATTGTTCTTATCACAGCGTTTCGGCCGTTATGCTCTCCGGCCTTCTTCAGGTGCATGTCAATCCGGGGCAGACTGCTTAACGATCGAAGTTTAGAGCGTTAACGGCCTCCAGAATCAGATGTCGCAGGATTAGCCAAGGGGGTATGTATGTATATGCAAGGTGTTTCAAGGATCTTGAACAGCGCGTGCAGACAGAATGTAGCTACATTCTATCTGCACGCGCTGTTCGAGATGCACAGATGGACTAAGATGCACACAGCAGGTAATGCTTCGAAAGAGACGGTGAAAACTGGGCATTAGAGTATATTTTTTCACGGTCTTTCCTAGAACGTTTGTGCAGCAACTCACACAAACACACACAGATAGATAGATAGATAGATAGATAGATAGATAGATAGATAGATAGATAGATAATAAAGGTTGAAATCAACACTGCATGGTGACTGGCAGTTTCACGATTTAAGCAATGTGGTATGATTGATTTCTATGCCGACGCTATTTATATCTACATACACTCCGTTTCGGATAATGAGCTTACTTCAGCAAAAATAGAGCAAAAATTTAAACAACACACACACACAGTTACCACACACACACAAACATACACACACACACACATATATATATATATATATATATATATATATATATATATATGTATATATATATATATATATATATATATATATATAAATCAGCGTCCACTTCACTCTCTCCCTGATTGAACTTGTCTTCAGGCATGTAACGTTACTCACCATGCTTAGCCAATTGCGAGTTGGTGAGGCTAAAGCTCATAGCTGGAGGTTTTGAACAGAGTCGTCCTTCTCCTAGACCGGTTCCCACCTCAGGCTAGAGGACCAAGTCTGTCCTGCTATTTGCTCATAGCTGGATTCATACATTTTCCAAGTGTATTTGCGCGTAAGTGACACTAATGAACTTGACTAGAATTCAAACCCAGCTCCACGATTCCTAACTTCGGGCCACTATTTTTTCTCTCTCTCTCTCTCTCTCTCTCTCTATAGATAGATAGATAGATAGATAATATTAGTGGTCAATATATATATATATATATATATATATATATATATATATATATATATATATATAAATTCCCAAGAGGATAGAATCCAGGTAGAACTCAATGTCCAGGACAGAGTAAAAATATAATATAAAAGGCTCAAACACTAATATTCCGTGATTATAATTTATTACACTAGAATCGTAATCACGATCCAATTCATCAGACCTACAATTTGGATTTTATATATTATATTATATATATTTTATATATATGTATGTGTGTGTGTGTGTGTGGCTGTGTTTAACAGCTGTACACTTGATTGCAAACGCATATTTCATAGCTATACATCTGATCCGATTTCCGTTCATGGACTCTGCAATGACTCTTAAGACGTTTTACACTGTTGACAAACAGGATTTATTTGACCCGTCTTTTTATGCTTGACATTATGGATTTTGAGCCTTTCTTTGTAGTGAGAGCAGGACAGCATTTGATATGGGTCAAGACAGTCGGTTGAATTTAACAAAATTTATTTGGATGAATTCTTGCTGCTCAAATGCACCTTACACACATAAATAGCCAATTCCTATCTTTTTGCGAGCTCATCCTTCTGGTAGAGCGGCTAGCCAATCCCTGCTGTAGACGCCTGCTCAGATTATACTGCAACTATGTTGAACGGGTCTTTTCAGAGAACGCATCATCTGCCTTCATCGATGTTTTGAACCAGGTCAGTACGCTCAAACCTTCGGTCACGGTGTCATCGACGTTTCCTGAGTAGTTCCGTCTATCAAATTTCACTCTTAGGTCAACCCGTGTTATAGTTTTCACGCACTTTCTAACGGTGGGCTCGCCTCCGCTAACATCTCTGATAAATCAACTATGCTGAAATTCGAACCTGGATCTCATGATCAGAAAGTAAACGTTCTAACCACTCAGCCACGATCCCATACATACATACATACATACATACATACATACATACATACATACATACATACATACATACATACATACATACATAAAACAGACAAATGTAGAATAGTGTTTTAGTCGGGCTGGAAGTCATTGTTTCCTTTCCTTTATAGATTTCAATGAAACACCTTTCAACCAAGTTAGTATTTAGGATTAAATTGTAAATCCTGTAGTACTATCAGTATTTATGCACCAACCATAATCATAAACAAAGAGCATTACCAACTAATAAAAACCACATCACTTGAACACTGCCAACAGCAACAACTAAAAAAATGGGTAACTCGTAAAAGAAATTAATGATATAATAAAGCCTTCAGCCTTCTTCGCAACTTTAAATAAATGGTTTGGAAGGAAGCTTCTACCAAGACTAGAAAGAGCGATAAAAGTGGATTTAAGAAGTTTCCTTTCCTGAAAACCTTTTTTAAGGTTTTATAAATTTCAGCCGACAATAACGCTTGTATGGAAACGGATATCTAACCATTACCATTACATATCGTTATTAGTTAATAACCTTGATTGAAAATCTTGTGTTACCTCCATTCTTTATTCATTTTTAGTTTGTTTTTTTTTTTGTTTTTTTTTTGTGGGGAGTGATAACATTCTACAAATAAAAGGTCAGTAGAAGCAAGTGTTTATGTAGTAAGCATCCGTTTATCTAGTGAGTTAAAGGTAGCGCTGTTTGGCGCCATTTGGTGGTGAGATTGGAGTGATCTCTCCAGGACGCAGGGTTGGGAGTTGTTATATAGATGCCGTGCGATGCCAAGATTATATGGTCCCATCTCAGCCATACTGATAAGATACAAAGAAATACAGAGCATTATATTTGGGGACAGCTTGGCTGCAGAGGTTGCAGGAAAGTTGCCTTCGGGGATCTACTCCTGGTTTTCTGTCTGGACCTACTTCCATAGCCTTTTCCGTGTTTGGATATGACCGTAAGGCAATAGAGGTTTAAAAATCAGGGTTTCCCTTTTCCTAGATGGGTTGCCTTCCTGGGTTGTCGAGTTTCATCTACCCGAAAGAATCAAGTGCTTAGAATCAATGTAAAGATGCATATCATGAATCCAATTGAAAATTGATTGAATTTTCTGAACTTTACCTTGTCAAACTTCTTTAGTGTCTCAAGGCCCTTCATTCTACTGTCCCATTTAAGTCTGGGTGAGTCGGGCCACGGGTCTATGTACTCAAACACTGTTTCCGGAGGAGCATTTACGGTCATCTCTGCCTTGTACCTATGAAATATAAAAGGAAAAACATGTCAAGAATATATTCAGATTACTTTTTTTTTAATTCTCGCTCTTATTTCTCAAGTAAATGCAACCAATGGATTTTTTTAATCGATATCACCCCATGCAATGCAGTAAAACCACTAAAACACAAGGAGTTACAGGGTGTAGAAGAATTAGGAACAGAAACATTAATAATGAGCAGGAAGAGGAAAGAGTAATCAGGAGGACCGTAAATAGCGATTGACACTGCATTTAAATTTTTGAAGATTAAAGTTGGCTAGAAAACATGGCGCCAGAAGGGAGTTCCACAAGCGAGAAATGCGAGAAAAGAAACTGTTAGCATAGAATTTACGGTTACATCTTGCCAGCTCAATTGTAAATTGATGAGCTCTCGACGCTAATCTGGTACTGCACTTAAATTCATAAAGTCTAGATACCAGAGCGAAGAGCTCATCCAAACAATTGCCATGAAAGTATTTATAGAAAAAGGCACAGAGAGGCAACCTTACGGCCCTGACTGAAGCCAAGCCACCAGATCAGGACCAAAAATATTGCTGATTCTTCTTTTTATCAAGTAGCTCAAGTAAAATAGTAGAGGCACTAATATGTGGCAGCAATATTCCAAGTATGGACGAATGATAGACTTAGAGATAAGTAAGATAGATTCTGGAAAAAAAAATTGTCTCGCACGAGACAGTAAACCAACGTATTTGGCATTCTTAAATGCAGCCTGAAAACCTGCGTTAAAAGAATTCTTAACAAACAATAAAGAGTCTGTCTATATTTCTGAGATGAGGTATTATGTACGTTATTTACATTATTCGGACTATTGTCCTCATCTTTGTCGCCATATTTATCACAACGTTTCGGCCGTTGTACGCTCCGGCCTTCTTCAGGTGGTTGGAATTTCGAACTGAACAGTCTACCCCAGTGAGCGAAATAAAGGGTTCAGTTGTATCGTTGTGATAAATATGGCGACAAAGATGAGGACAATAGTCCGAATAATGTAAATAATGAAAAATAAAGAGGGTTTTTTTTATCCTTTGGTGTCTATCACATCAACCATTGGCAATGGTCAACCCTAGCTGAGAACCGTGACGCCTGGCGTCTCACCACCAACCATGCTGTCTCCTTTAAAATTACCTGCAGGGCGGCTCTCAGGGACGAGAGGCAGAAGGGGAAGTACTGCAATGCTATGCCGTCGAGTCCAGACCAGACTTTTAGCAGCAACTGCTGCGACCGTGTATGCCTGTTCCCGCATTGGACTTATCAGTCACAAACGTGCCTGCAAGCGACGTGTACAGACTCCCTCTTGATCTTCATTTTGCGAAGCCAAACCATGATGATAGAGTTTCGATATTTATTGGCATCCACTTCAGAAAAGTATTTATCATAAAATAGTAAATCGAAAAATTCGTACGTATTATAGATTAATATATACCTTTTGAGCATGGCCATTTCAAGAAATATAATAAATAAATAAACAAAAGTATTTTGTCAGCCATGTTCAATGAAACAGGTATTGAAGAGGGATTGCGGCCTAAATATACAACTACACACATACAGATAGATAGATAGATAGATAGATAGATAGATATACGAAGGGTTAGTGAATGAACCTCCAACCGACCAAAAAAAAAAAGGTACAAGGCAGAGATGACCGTAAAAAATTTTGATGTTTAGTCATTTGATCAGATTTGAAGAAGTGTTTAGGGACGTGGCCGAGTGTTTAGAACGTTAGATTTCTGTCGACCATGAAACCCGGGGTCGAATCTCACCATGGTCGATTTTTCTGTCTGGCGATTCCAGTGTGCAGCACCAATGAGAACCATACCACGAGTTGACCCTAGTGAAATTTGATAGGCCGAAAACTTTGGGAAGCAGTCGATGCTTGTGCTAAAAGGATTGAGCGTGCTGGCCTTGGTTAAACTGTTGATCCCACAAGACAACGCGCTCTCACCCAGAAACTGTAACTATGGTCCACTCAACATAACTGCAGTATAAACCACAGGTTGGCTCTGTGGATGTTGAACAAACACAAATTTGGCTGAGGGAGGCTAGACTCCCTAGTAGACGGACATCTTCGGATACAAGTGACCAGCCTTTATATAACTTTTGTGGGTAAGGCTATTTGGACAGGTTAGGATATATCGAGAACCCATTTCTATCTATCTATCTATCTATCTATCTATCTATCTCAGTCTGTTCATCTATCCATTTATCTATCTCAGTCTGTTCATATCTATCTATCTATCTATCTATCTATCTCAGTCTGTTCATCTATCCATTTATCTATCTCAGTCTGTTCATATCTATCTATCTATCTATCTATCTATCTATCTATCTCAGTCTGTTCATCTATCCATTTATCTATCTCAGTCTGTTCATATCTATCTATCTATCTATCTATCTATCTCAGTCTGTTCATCTATCCATTTATCTGTCTCAGTCTGTTCATATCTATCTATCTATCTATCTATCTATCTCAGTCTGTTCATCTATCCATTTATCTATCTCAGTCTGTTCATATCTATCTATCTATCTATCTATCTATCTATCTCAGTCTGTTCATCTATCCATTTATCTGTCTCAGTCTGTTCATATCTATCTATCTATCTATCTATCTATCTCAGTCTGTTCATCTATCCATTTATCTATCTCAGTCTGTTCATAACTATCTATCTATCTATCTATCCATCTATCTATCTCAGTCTGTTCATCTATCCATTTATCTATCTCAGTCTGTTCATATCTATGTATCTATCTATCTATCTATCTATCTCAGTCTGTTCATCTATCCATTTATCTATCTCAGTCTGTTCATAACTATCTATCTATCTATCTATCTATCTATGTTGAAAAAATGTATACATATTTTCTTAATGGCGGCTATAGTTATGAAAATTTTAAAGACTTAACTGGAATTTTCGCTGTAATAAACTTTAGCAAGGGAACTATGTTTATATTTAAATGCTGCTTGGAGTCTTTAAATGTCCTCTTGCTTTAATGCATGAAGGAAACAAGCATTTTTGAACTGCAGTTGTACAATTACAGGAGATACTTTAGGTGATGCCTTCATTAACATCTTTTTTATTAAGACATTTAATTAATTTCTCATTAACATAGATTTTAGTGATTAAATCTACATAAAAATGATACTGAAAAGTTGTTTTTTTAATAGATAAGAACATTGTACTCTGTCAGTCCCACTCTCTGAGCAAAGACAGCGTTTATTCCTAAAATACGATAAAAGCCTTGGGGATGTAGAAATGTATATGTTGATATCCAGTCGCACTGGGAGGTATCTAACCTGGAGAAGGAAATTCCTGATACAAAACCTGCGGCTTGACAGCATACAATTCTATTGACTGGTTCTTCTTTTTGGTTACTGCAGTTCAGAAATGCTTGCGTTTCCTTTATACATTAAAACAAGAAGACATTTAAAGACTCCAAGCAGCATTTAAATATAAACATAGTTCCCTTTCTTAAGTTTATTACAGCGTTTATTCCAGTTAAGTCATTAACATTTTAATAATTACAGCCGCCAATTACAGAAAATATGCATATATTTTTACAAGATAGATAGATAGAAATTGGTGCTCGACAATTCCTAACATGCCCAAGTAGTCTTACCCACAAAAAATATGATATTTTGGTAAAGAATGGGGAGTAGAACTAGATAGATAGACGTGAAGAAAAATATATATATATATATATATATATATATATATATATATATATATATATATATATATATATATATATATATATATATATATATATATATATATATATATGAATAAATACGCAAAAATTCACCTTCCCTCTACTGATAGCTTGGGAATAAAATCTACGAATGATGCCAAATCAGTCGGGTTTCGATCCCGGCTTGAGGCATTTGAATGTCTAGCCACATTGATGAGCTGTGATACAGCGAAACAGTCTGTCTGTGGATGATAATAGATATATATATATCAGATGCTTTTAGAAAATCGCATGCGTATGTTGGAAAAATGTGATGCGATGTTCTAAGTATTTTGTGTGTGTATCGTGGGATGACTTTTTCATCAATGCATTTCAGTAAGAAAATTTTTCAGTTTCTAAATGAGTTGGTCGATGTTAAAAGTTTTGTGCTTTTCCATGTCGACAGTTTGAGATAAAAATATATATATATATATATATATATATATATATATATATATATGTGTGAAAAGTGTATATAAATATAAATAAATATATATATGTATTATTATGTATATATTATATGCGCAGTACATATGGATACATTCACGAGACATTAACGAGACATTTCCGCCACACTTCCAATGTTTAAATTTCAACATTTCAACATTTCAACATACAAATGCGTATGTATAGACATAACACCACCCGTATACATACATGTGTCATAGCCGAAACTGTCTACATATGTTTTTATATATATGTATGAGTCCCGACGGACGACCAAGTATGTATATGTGTCTACATACATCGATGTTTGCGTTAGTACGATGAATGACAAAACGACAAAATTTCCCCCACCACTTTCACAATAACACCAAAACACGCAATCTACATAAACCCAGATTTTTTAAAAAATTAATCAGTTTGTCTGACGATCGCTAAAGCGTGAAACCCAGGGTCACAAACTCACATCTATCCAACCAAAATATATATATATATATATATATATATATATATATATATATATATATATTTATATATCAAGAACAATATTGAAGTGTATGATAAAGTGGAAAAAGTATACTTGTGACGTGTTTCGTCCTTCAGGACTTCATAGGACTAAATTTCTGACATCATGAACGAGGGGTTCTGGGGATTTTAGAATTTTTTTTTTATCTCGCCGAATTCATAAAGATGCTTCTTCTTTCCATCACTTTTGTTAGTAGGTATCCCACACAGTGATAATAGAAGATCTACCAGGAATGATGAATTGTTATAAGAACCAAATTTACTGTAGATGACCTTACGTTCAAGGCACTCTCTAGATATTTGCGTCATAGTGAATTGTTTTCACGTTTGATCAGAGTAGCATTTTTATGCCAAAATTGTGGTCAGCCTCGTTACTGTGAGAAAGCAGCGCATTTGATGTATGGTTTTGTAAAAATGCCCCGTTTGTGTTCATATAATCTTTTATTTAGATTCTTTGAGGTTTCTTCTATGTCTTTTTTTGGCAAATATTACAACCCTTCGTATATATATATATATATATATATATATATATATATATATATATATATATATAGAAGGGTTGTCAAACAGTTCTTGACCTGAACAAGAAGCCGTTCCCAAAATATTTTCCGATGATTAGCAGGGAAGTTTTCAGCATTCACTAGAGTATATGAATAGAAGGTTACGTGTTTTTTCATCATTTAAGTGTTTTCAAACCCATCCGTCTAGTGACCTTAATCTATTCATATCTATCTATCTATCTATCTATCTATCTATCTATTACAGTCTATTCCTATCTATCACGGTGTATTCATATCTATCTATCTGTTTGTTTTTGCATGTATGCAAATAAGGAACAAACAGGAAAATCGATATGTATATATATATATGTGTGTGTGTGTATGTGTGTGTATGTATATGAACAGATTTAAAATGCACGAAAGCATTCTTCTTTCTTAAAGAAAATAATTCGCATTGCGATAAAATATACATATATATATATATATATATATATATATATATTCGCACCATTTCTTTTATATCTCAGTTATTTCACGTTAGTCTATTCGTATTTACCTTTCTATCTGCAACTAACTTTCATGTTCATCTGTCAACCGATTTCAATCTATTCATGTTTACCAATCTATCTATCTCAGTCTGTTCATATCTATCTATCTATCTATCTATCTATCTATCTCAGTCTGTCCATATCTATCTATCTATCTATCTATCTATCTATCTCAGTTTGTTCATATCTATCTATCTATCTATCTATCTATCTATCTATCTATCTATCTCAGTTTGTTCATATCTATCTATCTATCTATCTATCTATCTATCTCAGTTTGTTCATATATCTATCTATCTATCTATCTATCTATCTCATTCATATCATCTATCTATCTAGTCTGTTCATATCTATCTATCTATCTCATCTATCTATCTATCTATCTCAGTCTGTTCATATCTATCTGTTCTATCTATCTATCTATCTATCTATCTATCTATCTATCTATCTATCTATCTATCTCAGTCTGTCCATATTCATCTATCTATCTATCTATCTATCTATCTCAGTTTGTTCATATCATATCTATCTATCTATCTATCTATCTATCTATCTATCTCAGTCTGTTCATATCTATCTATCTATCTATCTATCTATCTATCTATCTATCTCAGTCTGTTCATATCTATCTATCTATCTATCTATCTATCTATCTATCTATCTCAGTCTGTCCATATCTATCTATCTATCTATCTATCTATCTCAGTTTGTTCATATCTATCTATCTATCTATCTATCTATCTATCTATCTATCTATCTCAGTCTGTTCATATCTATCTATCTATCTATCTATCTATCTCAGTCTGTTCATATCTATCTATCTATCTATCTATCTATCTATCTATCTATCTATCTATCTATCTATCTGTTTATCGCTCTCCTGTCTTAGTTTCTTCCTATCTATATATTATTCTCTATATATCTTTCCTGTCTATCTGTATCAATTCTTTCTTCCCCCACAATCCTTACTTATCATATTACACCCTCTTTCCAACATTTCCTTGGAATCTCATATGCACTCATTATTCAATAATTCAAACTTTCTTCATTTAACCTGAATATATTTCTTGTATTCTTGCTTGAAAAAAAAATGTAAAGAGACATTTTTACACTCCAGCATTCAAGCAAGCTCCACGTAATGTCTGCTATAATGTAAATAATTCTGTACGACAAGACTCGTATTATGAGGCAGTATCTCAACACAATTCTTATTTGGACAAGCCATGTTCAGAATTTATAGCATAGAAAGGGAATACTTGTCCATTCCAAAGCGAGAAATACCACGGAGTAAATCATTTAGCACGCGCCATTTATGCGGAAAATGATGCCAATACAAACATTCTTGCGCATGCGTGTGATTTCACCACTCGCCAGCTTACGCGCTCACTTGTATGCAGATAAATATTTACGCTGACATAGTCAAATATATACATAGGTAAGCCCGATGACTAATAAGAACTTAATTCCTTTTTAACTGAGGCAAGAGTGTGTATGTATAGATATATAACTATTGGATACCATCATCGTCGTCGTCGTCGTCTACCATTGCTCGGCCACTATAGAACAAAAGTCTTTCTCAAATCCTCACACGACTGTTCTATTTCTTTGCCGCGTCTTTTCAACAAATCCTTCTATTTCATCTCTCCGTTTTTTATCTGTTCTTTTCCTACTATGTTTGCTACTATCAATCAAGACAACCTTTTACTCCACCTATTATCTTTTTATTTTATTTTATTTTATTTTTATTTTTTATTTATTTATTTTTTTTGAGTTCTGTTCATCTGCATTTTTAATGTATTAGGTTACGAATTAGTGAAGTACATTAGAATAATCAAGTATCTATACCGGCAGAATTCCGCCTGCATAAGAACAGAAAATGAGTTCAGCAGTTATACGAAAATAGAAAGGGGTGTAATATGTCTTCCCACCGGCCTTATTCAACTATACAGTAAGGCAACTCTGAGAGGATTAGAAATACTGCCGGGATTCATTATTGGTGGCCATAATCTTAACAACATAAGATATTCAGATGAGACAGTGTTGATAGCAGACACGGAAAGAAGATTACAAAAACTCCAACAAAAGATAGTGAAGCAAAGTGAGAAGAAACGACTGAACATCAATTGCAAGAAGACAGTATGCATGGTTGTTAGCAAAAGGATGAGGGCAAAATTCAAATTACAAATTGGGGATACTAAATGTTATGGTCCGGTTCCTTGTACCACGGTGATATTGGACTATCACCGTAGAACCAATAAAGAAGAACTCGAACACGGATATGGAATAACACAGATATATTACAAACAGGAATATATACAGAGAAGTAAAAGTGTTAGTATGAACAATCAGGTTTAGTAGAGAGAACAATGTAGTCTCGACCAGTATCACTATTCCGATGTCTTGCAGTAATTGTCTGAACGCGACTCTGTTTCAGACCGCCTCTGACTCGACTCTTGACTCGACTTGAACTACTGACGATATTCAGTCACCTCCTCACCACGAGGGCATCTTGTGGCACAAGGCCGGTTTAACGTGGGATCTCCGAGCACGTGAGCTCGGCCAAAAATATGCCCATTGAACCCGTATAAACGGGTTCAGGGTCGGTTTAACTCCCCGATAGAGAATCCGCCCTCCGGTATAGATTCTTTCGGGTTTCTCCCCGCCCGAAGCCAGATAGTTTTAATAGTATTAATAGTTCCCATATTCATTTCTATGCTTGGTCGGCTCAGGAGATTTTTTGTGGCCGAGCATATGCGCTGATTCCTTAAGTTTTCGTATTTTCCGGTGATATTCTCTGTCTGTTATTTAAAATTCATTCCACAGGGCGGTGATCTCCCTTTTCTCCCCATATGTGATCGCACATGCCTGATTTTTCTATTTCCCCTCATCTTATGGTCTTACAGTAACGAAGCAAAATGTGACCGTAAGCCCGAACTGAAGTTGCTCAAATTGCTGATCACGCCAAATGTAACTACAGTCCGAACAGAATAGCTGCAGTATGAACAAAAGGTAGAATGAACCTGATTATAAAATGAAAAAACCTAAAAAAGCAGAACCGAAGGAAGTAACTGACAAATGAAAGAAAGTAGTACAGAAGAAAAGAATGAATGAAAAGTGAAAAACGAAAAAAAACGAGAGCCAAATGAAGCATTTGATAAATGAAAGAAAGTAATAAAGAAGAAAAGAAAGAATGAAAGAAAAGAAAAAAAAAGAGAGCTAAATGAAGGAGTTGACAAATGAAAGAAAGTAGTAAAGAAAAAACTGTGAAAGAAAAAGAAAAACATGGAAAAAGTGAGCCGAAGGAAACAGTTGACAAATGAAAGAAATTAATAAAGAAGTTTTTTACTTCTTTATTAATTTCTCTCATTTGTCAACTGCAATGCATATGAAAAAGAAATAATGAATGAAAAAACAATGAAAGCAAGGTCGTAGATTTTATAAAATTTTAGTAATAATTTTTGAGAAGAAAAATGAAAATAGTTAAAATATATAAATAAAATACAAAGCAATATTGGAAAATGCTTTTTTTTTTTTAACAATTTCACTTTTAGGACAATGTTTATATTTTTAAAAAGATCCTACTTAGGAACGAACTCAGTATCATTGGTTTTGGAAATGAACGTAATGATGACCCTAATACAAACAAGGGCTTCATGTCAGGATAGTAAGTTTAACAAAAAATAATGGGAAAAAAATGCAAAAATATTAAAAGAAGAAAGAGGAAGTAGAAAAATGAATTAATGGCGATGTTATGACAGATTATTTTGGAATGAAGTCTTTGAGGCAGGAATTGCACTTGTGGTAAGGGGTGAGGCGAGCGTCTGGGTTCAGATCAATTCGGTTGATGGTGTTATCAGCGGCTGACAGTGATGTCACAATAAGGCAATCTTGCGGCTGTTGTGGCCATTTTACAATTAATAGCGAATCAGCTGCGAAGGACTTCGGCACATGGGGGCATCCATCTTCAATTCAAATTCTACACACGCAAACACACAGAAAGTAAGAGGAGAAGAGGCACACACACAAACACAGAGACACACACACGAATACACGCGCAATTACGAATGGATAACATTATTACACGCACGTATAGATGCATGTACACGCACACAAATACACACATATATATATATATACATATATAAAGGAATTTTTTCATTAAAAAAAAGGTCAACCGGGTTATTTCTGGGAGATAACGTTTTTAAGGCAAGCATTAATTGCAATTAGAATGATCAATAATGTAATTTCACTGAAACTCGAAGTAGAGGGAAGATAACTGAACATGTAAATTTCCGGTCCAATCGAGCCGTCAGTTACAATTTTAATTCGGCATGAAATTTAAAAGAAAATGATTACCCAAGTGAGATAACTCCAGGTTTATTATTTGGTAATTACAATACCGTTTTAAATGGTTTCATTAAAAAAAAATTAATAATAATTATCTTATAATTCTGCGTGTCCTTTCTTTTCTTAGTTAGCACTTGCGTTACGCCTTACCAATATCTCATGAATAATAAACTATTCCGTTTCGATTGCGTGAAAAGACGTAAAAGACATATTAGAGACGTTACTTTGTTTCAATGAGAAAATTTAAGAACGAACGAAAGTAAGAAAAGAAAGAACGAAAGAAAGGTGCATAGATATGCAAATAAACTAAGAAAGAAAGAACGAACGAAAGGAAGAAAGGTGCATAGATATGCGAATAAACTAAGACAGTAAGAATGACAGAAAGAAAGAAAGTTGCATAGATATACGAATAAACTAAGAAAGAAAGAAAGAAAGAAAGAAAGAGAGAAAAAAGAAAGAAAGTTGCAGAGATATGCGAATAAACTAAGAAAGAAAGAAAGAAAGAAAGAAAGAAAGAAAGAAGGAAAGAAAGAAAGAAAGAAAGGAAATTGCATAGATATGCGAATAAACTAAGAAAGAAAGAAAGAAAGAAAGAAAGGAAGGAAGGACAGTTTCTTTTTCGTACTTCATCATAATTAGCATTTAGAAATAATTCTCACATTAATTAAAAGAGAAATAACTTGACAGGTCTGACATCGAAGATGGTATTTAAGCGAATGTTAATCAGACTAATATTCACGATTTTTCAATATAAAATTTCAATATTTAGACGTTTACTAATTTATTAGCGTTGTTAGAATGTTTTAATAGTGGAATGCAATGAAACAAAAGTCTTAAAGCATGCTATTGCGATGCAATAAAGCGCAGATTCACAAATAAATTAGAGGCCAATGAAGCGTTTAATTAATCTGTTCCATTTATATTTTTTATATGTTCAGTGATATCTAATAATTTATTAATTTCTCCTGGTATTATAAAAATCGCTTTTTGCTTAATATCTTTTCATGTTAAACATTTTATATTTTTAATATAACAGTGAAATGGAAATATCTCTCGGAAGAAAAAAATAGCCACAATACGACCACAAAGCCTATTTCAAGAATAAGAGCAAGATGATCACTTAATAGACAAAGGTATCTGGGTGCCTCACATGAAAGGCTTGAACAAAAAAGACTGTAATCTAAGAAACACGTGAGGTAAAGAACTGATTAATTAAATTTGCCCGGGAATTAATTTTGTCTAAATGCAGATAAAAATTTTATTAGTATAGATTATTAAATCGACTAAGGGAAGTAATCACTCATAAATTTACTAACCTAAGTTTATTTACATCCCTTTCCACTACAGATGTGACAGGAAATATATAAATAAGTACACGTTGATAATGATTATATGGCTTGATTAAGAATGCAATCATATAAGTTATGTTGATGTTTATTGAACTAATGCTTTCAAATTGATTTGATGTTAATAAACATAGAAATAAGATATTTACTAAGCTTAGTCTAGGCCAACATAAACCCAAATCAGAAGAATGATAATTAGAAGATTATGTTGCGTCAGTCTTCCGAGTAGCAAAAGCCATTTTCCATAAATGCCATAAATCATTGGAATCAGTGCGAAAATAATAATGTTTCAGTCGTTATTGACAAACCACGTGTCTGGCAGTGAATGTTGGACAATTCCATTATAAATGGTGAGGGAACTTTAACCAACAGAGATGTGGTTCTACAGTAGGATGATGAGAATATCATGGTCAGAGCATGTAAGCAACGAGGAAGTTTTAATAAAAATGAGAAAAAATGGAAACTTGTACTTTTTATATGGTTAACGTGATTTTAACTTCCTTTCAAAGTATAATGGTATTACTTGATGTCTTGTTCAAGTAGGGTGTGTCATAAAAGTAAATATGAGAACAACCGGATGTATATAAGTAATTTACTGTGTTCAGCTTAAATTCGGCACAAGGCTACAGTAGATGAAATAATGATAATTGAATTCACTGTACTAGCATATTGATCTGTGAGACGAACTTGAGAAACATCACACTACAGTAGGCTCTTTGCAGTGTGGTCTTTTTCTTTCTTTACTGATAGTTCACCTAATACAAGGCCCAAGATCTACTCAAGGTAGAGGGGCACTGAATGAGATTGTTTTAAGGGAGGAAGTAAGATAGTATTATGAGGTCGAGTAAGATAGATATCGGTTGACACCAAACTTAAAGAGACCAAGATTATAATTGTTAGGGAAGCATTCTCTCGGGAGTTTTCTTCCACAAAGTAACAGTCCTGAGGAAGAAACTGGGTGGAACTTGCTTTTTATCAAGGGAACACGAAGGGAATGGGAATGAATTGACACCGTGAACATGGTGTAATGAGAGCGAGGGAAAGAAATATTTGTTCTCCCAATTACATCTCTCTATTTATGAGCATCGATATATGTGTGATACGACAACACCGTAGGTCAAGGACAGCTCGGAACGGAATGGCTGAAAGAAAAAAGAATAATAAACATGCTTTGTTCTAGAGAGACACAAAACATATATATATATATATATATATATATATATATATATATATATATATATATATATATATATATATATATATGCATGTTCCAGGTGGAGATCTATATATCATATATGTCTGCATAGCAAAGTAAAGTATAAGGAGAAACAGAGAGAAAGGTCTTAACATATAAATTGAAGACATTCCTGACCCGGAGAAAACTTCAGGTTTAAATGTGTTGGTTTCATATATGTCCTATATACGTCCCAAAAGGAAACGACATATTTTGCTTGTATGCTGGGGAGACAGATTTAGCCTCAGCCTGGGCCAAAGGCCCATATATCTATGTCCCAAAGGGAATAGGTATCGTGTGCTTATAAATTGGGGAAGCAGATTTAGCCTCAGCCTGGGCCAAAGGCCAATTCATCTGTGTTCCAAAGAGAAACAGCATCATGTGTTTGTAAATTGGGGAAGCAGATTTAGCCTCAGCCTGGGCCAAAGGCCCATATATCTATGTCTCAAAGGTAATAGGCATCGTGTGCTTGTACGTTGGGGAGGCAGATTTAACCTCAGCCTGAGCCAAAGGCCCATATATCTATGTCTCAAAAGGGAATAGGCATCGTGTGCTTGTACGTTGGGGAGGCAGATTTAACCTCAGCCTGAGCCAAAGGCCCATATATCTATGTCTCAAAAGGGAATAGGCATCGTGTGCTTGTACGTTGGGGAGGCAGATTTAACCTCAGCCTGAGCCAAAGGCCCATATATCTATGTCTCAAAAGGGAATAGGCATCGTGTGCTTGTACGTTGGGGAGGCAGATTTAACCTCAGCCTGAGCCAAAGGCCCATATATCTATGTCTCAAAAGGGAATAGGCATCGTGTGCTTTGTACGTTGGGGAGGCAGATTTAACCTCAGCCTGAGCCAAAGGCCCATATATCTATGTCTCAAAAGGGAATAGGCATCGTGTGCTTGTACGTTGGGGAGGCAGATTTAACCTCAGCCTGAGCCAAAGGCCCCATATATCTATGTTTCAAAGGTAATAGGCATTGTGTGCTTGTACGTTGGGGAGGCAGATTTAACCTCAGCCTGAGCCAAAGGCCCATATATCTATGTTTCAAAGGGAATAGGCATCGTGTGCTTGTACGTTGGGAGGCAGATTTAACCTCAGCCTGAGCCAAAGGCCCATATATCTATGTCTCAAAGGGAATAGGCATCGTGTGCTTGTACGTTGGGGAGGCAGATTTAACCTCAGCCTGAGCCAAAGGCCTAGGTGGAAGATAGCAACCTGGTCGTTTGGTTGATATTCACTAACTGAAAATCAACTCCCGCTTACGTCACTTTATGGAGTGACGTCACGGTAGTCATGTGACCACGGGACTTATCTTCCATAAAATGGATATAAGCGTTTTCTGTATCCTTACAATGGCATGGTGTATTCTAATTGTGAAGTCTGAGCTGGTTGAACAAGGCAATGTAACACGTCTGAACATCTGGCATGGCAATAGCGATAGAGTAGTGAGAGGCTAAGAAGGTTTCGTCTGTGGGATAAGCGTTGCAGAGTGGGCAATTATTTATCACCCACAAAGCCGTGTAAGCGTTTTTTGAGAATCAGAAAGAAGCGGTTGAAAGTTTGGGGAAATATAACGAGGGAAAAGTAGCCTGGAGAATTTGACAGTCACATGACCTACTGAAGACACCACTTGCCTTCAGTAGTTCATGTAAAACCGAGGGAAACTACAGTAGCAGTAACCTAACGATATTGAATGGCAGATAAGAGACTGTGTAGGATATTAAGGAGGCAAACATTGCTTAAAGCTACAAAGGATAGAAAGTTGTGGAGAGCTACGATCGTCCACACCCTGAAGGGTCACGGTGCACAGAAGAAGAAGAATACTCAACAATTCTTTTCTTTTGATAACTTGAAAGCAGCTTTATTCTGGCAGTGAATCGAACAATGATTTTTTAAAATTAAAGTTCATCCAATATAAGGCTCAAGAGCTACTCATGGTAGAGGTTTGTGTGATATAAATGTAAGAGAATGTAGGTAATTGCTGTCACCTAATCTTTTATACTTAAATATTTGTGCTGTTGGCTCTTCTACCACTCTCACCACCGGGGAAATGTCTCAAACTCTCCGTCTGCTCTCATCTCTGTCACCCACAGCCAAAAACATCTAAACTAATAAGAAGAGGGCTGGGGGTATGGATGAGACTTGTTATCACTTAATCTTCAGTGCAAGCCACCAGTTATTACTGGTCGGAATACTCAATGAGTGAAGAATTATTATTATTGTTATTATTATTATTATTATAAAAAGACCAGGAAGATAAGGATTAGACAGATTAATATTTCAACCTTATCAAAGAGGCGAGAAAGATGACCAATATGAAGATGACAGTTATACCTGTCGTTATCGGAGAACTGGGAACAGTTCTGAAGAACCATGGCTGACAGGAAATTAGAAGAAAATTTGGGACCATTTGACACCATTATTGTTAAAATCATGTTAAAATATTGAGAAGACTTACTGTTACTTACGCTCCGTTGTAAGTCACCAGGTACTGCTGGTGTGGGCACTCACTGAGATAATAATAATAATAATAATAATAATAAGAAGAAGAAGAAGAAGAAGAAGAAGAAGAAAACGGAAGAAGAAGAAGAAGAAGAAAAAAAGGAGACGAAGAAGATTCAGAAGAAGAAGAAAAAGGAAGAAGAGGATGAAGAAGAAAAAGGAAGAAGAAGATGAAGAAGAAAAAGGAAGAAGATAAAGAAAAAGGAGGAAGACGAAGAAGAAAAAAGAAGAAGAAGTGTTAGCAAACAAGGAGAAAACGCCAGACAATGGAATTTGCTGCCCCAGCAGAACACAGACTAGATTTTAAAGAAAGTGTAGATAGATTAATAATATCAACCTTATCAAAGAGTCGAAGGAATTGATCCACATGAATAGGAATACTGCGAACAGCTCCGAAGATCTTAAGAAATATCTGGAGGAACTGGAAATCAAGAAAATATTTGAAACCACCCAGGCGACAGCATTACCAAAAAATATCGGGAATGCTGGGAGTATTGAAGAGACTTGTGGCCACTTAATTTTCATTTGAAACCGACAGTTACTAGTGGCCTGTCTACCCAATGAACGAACATAATCAATATCATTTTTTTTTCTTTTCAAACTCCTTACATTTATTTTCAAAGATGTTCAAATTAATAAACGTGAATTATAATGACCTTCTAACATAAACCCACCATCAAACATGTCACACCCGCCCCAATATTTGTGTTGTTGGCCCTTCTGCCACTCTCGCCACCAAGGAAATGTCACAAACTCTCCGTCAGCTCTCATCTCTGCCACCCAAATCTCGGACAGAAACGACCGCAATTCCTTTTGTTTTCTTATTGTTAGCAACACGGTGGGAAGGCGGTGCAGTTGGGCGTTACAACCTTACGGTCTGTCAGCGCCTTTCTATGGCTCAGTAAACACAAACACGTTCATTCATGCGTATGTTTTGCTTGGGTCAGGACTATGCCTTCTTAGTACGTTTCATTTTTACCGAGCGGACAAGTAAATGGAGAATATCGGACGTTCTTCTGCTGATGGGTGTGTGCCCGATCATTCATATTTTTGACGTTTAGATTACGAACCAGATACTTGCTTGAAGAGCTCAGTGGTAGAGTTACAGCAAAAAGCAAAAAAAGGTCTCAAGTTTCCGGCCTGATGACATTTGTTGAAATATTTCGTCTCAGGAAAGTATATTCGATCTAATGGACGTTTTGGGCATTTCACTTATATGATACTCCTGAAGTAGAGGCGGGAGAATAAAAATATTGTTATACTGATGCTGATGGTACCCCCCCCCCAACACACACACACACACACTCATATGTCGGCGGTCGGTTATTTAATGTCAAAATAAGTTATGTCCGTGTGTAACTATTTCGCAAACATCTATTTACGTGAAATAGAATTCAATTATTTTGGAGTAGTAACTTCATGTTTCGTCGGTGTGATTCTAAAATGGCATAGGTTGACATGTGTCCTCGCTTGTTTGTTCATTTTTTGAATGAGTGAGCTGATTTCCATAAAATATATATTTATACAATATAAATATATACAATATTCTGCTACAGCGCACGCATGCGCGCACTCACACATCTGTATATTGCTTGCTCTCTCTCTCTCTCTCTCTGTATATATATATGTGTGTGTGTGTGTGTGTGCGCGCACGTACCATTCTATATATCAGACAAATAGATGGTA
Source organism: Acanthosepion pharaonis (assembly GCA_903632075.3). Lineage (NCBI taxonomy): Eukaryota > Metazoa > Mollusca > Cephalopoda > Sepiida > Sepiidae > Acanthosepion > Acanthosepion pharaonis. The sequence goes on from CAHIKZ030005599.1 coordinate 1,933,906, forward strand.
ATTGAAAACTCTCAACTTCAGACTAATAATCCTTTTATTGATGTGTGCCTTTTCGAAACTACTTTACTAGCTCATTTCAGGCCAGAGAATCCTACTCTTCCTGAAGGGTTTTTATCATATATTCTATAATAATAATAATATTAAGAAGAGGAAGAAGAAGTGATAAGATCAAATAACAAACAAAAATAACCCATTTAGAAGACAAGATTAAAGCGAGAAATTGAGGAAATCAGATATGTATTATCAATACGAGATGAGATTTCAAGAAATTCAAATGTTTCAACAAGGAAAAGCAGAAAGGAAATCTATAATAATTACCTTATCTGAACTTAGACCCCAATTTTAAAAACGAATCGTATTATGCAAAAAAAAAGGGAGTATATCTTAATCTTCACTAGCCTGGACTGGGTGATCCGTTTAAAGACCCAGAAAATTTTATATTATTACTAGCAGCATGGCCCGGCGTTGCCCGTGCTTGATTCAAAAATTGTACGACTCATACAGCAACCGCTATCACTTGACTTAAAATATTTTTGCCCTTCCTTGCCTTTAAAGAAGTGCCCTTTGCCGTGTTGATGTTGCTACATGCCTTACTTCTTGCCTATCTCACACTGCGAATTTTTTCTAAGCTCTATACTAAACATTAACTCTGTTACGAAAAAAGAACTAAACAAAATGAACTCAAAACGATCAGCTTTAAAAAAAGGACTCCTAACTGGAAAAACCGAATGAAAAAAGAATTTTAACAACAAATACTTTTTCACACCCAACCCAGTTCTGCGAAATCAGAATCAACGTTGAGTTTAAGCAAGCGAATGAGCCAATTGGAGTAAAGTGCTATGCAGATTTAAATTTTTCCCACTTGTGACGAATGCAGCTATCGATTTTTGTTTTTGCATGCTAGTATGCTAGTTAACATTCGTGTCAATCAGCTGTTGGCTCTCACGCTGGCCAATAGAATGTTCCTGCCTAGTCGTGGCAGCCAGCTATAGGTTCTCACTGTGGCCAGTAGAAAATGGCCGCAAACTACATGAAAACTGCCGTAGACGCATGGAAAAATCGATTATTTCCACTATCAATGGGAGTTGGGAAATGCAAAGTCAGTCTTGGCCTTCCCGCTAGCTTGGAGCATGTGCATGTAAATTTTGGTGCAAATCCGTCGAAAATTGCGGCCGTGCATTCGTTACACACACACACACACACACACACACACACACACACACACACACACACATCATGCCTTTTATAGATATAGATTTTTGTTATAAGTCCTACCAAGATGCATTATTGGCGGCCACAATCTTAGCAACATAACATAACGCAGTGTTGACAGCAGACACAGAAAGTAAAATATAAAAACTCCTATAGAAGAAAAGCGAGAAGAAAATGCCAAACAATAATTACAGACTGAATACGTGGTTGTTTGCAAAAGGGACATCGCAACATAGAAACTAAAAATTGGGGATACCAAAATCGAACAATTACAACAATTTAAATATCTGGAACTGTTTTAACAGAGGCCAGAAAGTGCGACACTGAAACCCGAAGGAGAATTGGGATAGTGAAAAATGCCTTACAAAAACTAAGCAACATATTAAGAAACGGAAAAATTTCGTTAGAAACGAAGAAAAGACTCCTGAACTCTTACGTAATATTAATCCTCCTATATGGTAGCGAATAGAAAACAATCTCCTCACAGTTGTTGAAGAGAATGCAGATGAAATGTGGTTCTACCGAAGGATATTGAGAATACCATGCACTGAACATGTGAGAAAATACGAAGTTTTAGAGCAAATGGACATTTATACTTAACATCAGGAAGAGATAGTTGAAATTTCTAGGGCACACAATGAGGAAAGGGGCTTGGAAAATTTAATACTCACAGGACAGATTGAATCCAATAACCTACCTAACGAGTTTTAGTAAAAGGATGGCAGAGTAAGGTCTAGGAGATATAAATAAAATATAAAAAAAATTTAAGAGCTACAAAGAACAAGAAATTGTGGAGAGCCATGATCGACAGCATTCTGAAGGGACACGCTACATAGAATATTATCATTATTTCTAATAATTTCTAATAATTATTATTTCTAATAATAATAGTAATATGTCAGTATTACAGTGAGTCATATTTTTCCTGTTTAAATTTATGAGATGAAGAGTTACCATTATTTACATTATTTACGTGCGGACTATAAACATCAGTGGTTGAAGAGTGGGAGGTTAAAAGCAGAGACAGAGGCATTTATAATGGCTGCATATGACCAAGGTCTATTCAGCAGAAATTACAAGTCAAACATAATAAAGTAAAGCCCCAATATGTAGATTATGTGAACAACGTTGAGAATGCTGGCCACTTATTGTTGTCCAATCTTGACAACAAAATAATACAAAGATCGACTTGATAAGATTGTGTAATATATTCACTGTAAGATATGTCAGTATTACAATGCTCCACATGCCGAAAACTGATATGAACATCACCCTGAATCAGTCTTATTTCTTTGGGACTTTACCATTCATACTGACAGACATTTAAAACCTAACAGATTAAAGACAACAATTTAAAAAAAGATTTCTCATTATAATGACGGTGCCATCACAAAAAATTTATCTGTTAAAGATTGTGAAAAAAAAATACGTAAATATAAAACTACTGAAATTGAAGAAATGCCGCACTTTAAAAATACTGACCTCACGGTGGATTAATTAGGATCCCAGCGTTAAAAAACAACATGCCAGGATGTAACCAACAAAATCTTGTCTGTTACACTGAAAACATCCAGTAGTTAATGATAATTGATATCTTAAGATGTGTGGATAGTGTAATGGTTAGCGTCTCGGAAAGACAAATCGTTGAGCCGAGTTCAAATGCCGGCCGAATTCATTGCACTCACTTTATCATAAATATCTCTTCGCTTCCCCTCCTAGCTATGGGTTAAACAGCAGGGCAGAGTAGGTTCTCTAGGCTTAGTGGGCAACAAGTCTAGAAAGTATGTAAATTGAATTAAAAACCTAAACATTGCTGTTTGAAGACTTACGGCACATTGCGTACCATTTCTCTGTTAACAGTCCTTTCGAAAAGTGTGACGATATTCAGTCACCCCACCCACGAGGGCGTCATGTAGCACAAGGCCGATTTAACGTGGGATCTCCGAGCCCGTGGGCTCGGCCAAAAATATGCCCATTGAACCCGTATAAACGGGTTCAGGGTCGGTTTACCTCCCCGAAAGAGAATCCGCCCTTCGGCGTAGCCTCCTTCGGGTTCCTCCCCACCCGAAGGCAGAGAGTTCAACCGATCAGCCGGTCAAGACTTGAACGACTGACTTTCGAAAAGTGTGGCTGGTTCTACACAAGCCTTCAACATTATAATCAAATCATACGTGCGGGTAGTTAGGCAGTTCAGTTCTAAAGGTGAACCGTTAGGCATTTCTACAGCAGAATCGACGAGAGAGCCAACTGTATCACAGCTACCGTATGTACTTACGTCTCATGCGACTTTTGAAGACCTAATTTTGAAGGTAATTTTAAGGAGGTCGTGTTATACACGAGATATAAAATTAGTGTATGTACTGCTGGCCCTGGCTACGCCATTGACCAAACTATATATCCATTTACTGTAATAAAAAAAAATACAACTGTATTTAAAATAAACATCTCGCATTACATGAGTATATACGGTATATATAATTTTTGTTTGTTTTCTAATATTTTTCATTTTAATGTTTTTGGGGTTTTTTTTTTTAAATCGTTTAATATTTTGATGTTGTTGAATATTTTTTTAGTTTTTATATTTTTATTTATGATTTTCACATTTTAGCTTTGATTTCTTTTTCTTTTGTATTACTTTATTGTTTCCTTTTTCTCTATCTTTTTAATTGATGGAATATTACAAGCTTTTCCGTTTACCCATCCTTTCTTCTTTCAATTCATTATTTGCGCTAGATTTATTTATTTGTTTATTTCCCTTGAGAGCGGGAAAAAACGTAAGATCAAAGTATGGCCTACAAATGTCCCATATTAATAGCAAAATTTGATTATGCCATCTTGTGGGTGTTTCATAAAAATATGCTCGGGAACATAACAAGTGCAAACAAATGTCAAATGGATTTGTCACGGTTGGTATTCAACTGCAATGATTACGACGTATCAGAAAAAGGAGAAAAAAAGTTTAACTCGCTCAACCATAACAGACTATTAGTACATAGTAAAAAGAATGATTTCAGATAGTAAACATTAGCATAACTGAAGTATGGATAAATGTTATGGCAAGAAATTATTTGTTTTGTACTTTACTAGGACACGGAAAACCGTACATTACGTCGACCGAAAGATTGTGACATAAAACAACAATTATGCGAATATGAGTCCGAAATAGTTATTTAATAATAGTAATAATAATATCAAGTACTCTATTGATAAAATATCTGATTTAACCTATGTGTAGGAGTGGCACCTCGAGGTGGTGTAATGGTTAGTAAGCTTGTCTCGCTAGAACAATTACGAATGAGTAGTGAGTTCGATCCTCACTGGGTGGCCCTTACTTTCGGCTTTGTGCCACATCCACGCTACGCTTGGAAAATTACTATATTTAATAATAGTAATAATAATATCAAGTACTCTATTGATAAAACAGCTGATTTAACCTATGTGTAGGAGTGGCACCTCGAGGTGGTGTAATGGTAAGCAAGCCTGTCTCGCTAGAACAATTACGACTGAGTAGTGAGTTCGATCCTCACTGGGTGCCCCTTACTTTCGGCCTTGTGCCACATCCAAGCTACGCTTGGAAAATCACTAACCTATGTGTAGGAAAGCATAATGAAAGTGTAGAACGCATTCTCAGTGACCCGTCTTAGTTGGCGCAAAATAGTACAGACGAGGCCATGGAAAAGCAGCGCTCAGAATACACTAACAAAATACACATATACAAACTAAGCAAATGCTTATAGGCTCAAATATAAACGACCAAAATATACCTTTCCTCAAACCTAGTAAATACATATAGGTTCAAATATAAATGATTAATATTTAGGCATCCTTAAACCAAGTAATTACTAATAGACTCAAATATAAATGACAAATATTTACTTAAACCTGAACCACGTAAATGTTAATAGCAGCGTTTCTCAACCGCTCTAAAAGGTAGCCATGTACTCACCAAGTTGACAGAAGAGTAATTTATGAATTATTTTTATATTTAAAAATCTTTATTTTAAAAAATCTACAAAGCACATGACTTTCATGTCTAAGTCAAGATTTTGTCATTTGATATTTTAAACTGAATACTAAGTTCTTTAATCGTTAAGGAGTGGATAATCCACTCCCTATTGCCTTCCTCAAGAGATTTAAATCAGTCATTATCGGACTCTGTAAAGAAGAAAAAACAGATTCTTCATAAATCCCTTTAATTGAGAACTGTACCGCTAATCTTCCCTCGGTATGCTAAACATAAAATTTCTCAATTTCACTCTTCAAATTTCATGACTAAGTTTGCCTTTCTCTAAATATTTCGATATAAAATAACCAAACAGGAGTCGATATTTTTTAAAATCCACTAAGCAACCAAATAAAACCGTTTTTGACATATGTGTATTATTATATGACTATTAACTCTGTAGCATATTATTTTGCAAATTAAGATTCTATTGAAGGCCAAGAAATTCAGATTTAACTCTCTTAACAACAACTTCATGCTAAGAAATGACGATCATAAAGAAAGAATTCGTTTTTTTATCATTAAAAGCAGGTACCTCCACTAAATTTTCGATACCTAAGGTTTAAAATTAAATTTTAAAAACGAAAAGGCATTCTTGATGCTTTCATTTTAGCTTTAATTGAAAGCTATCCGGTTAAATTTACTATTTCCAGTAAGCAAAATACTTTGGTGTATTTCAACTAGAAATTATATTAGTTGGAATCTCAACTTTTTGCTCGCTTTCACAAAATCGGCAATTTTTGACACATTTGTAAACAAAAGTTAATTCTCGGTTTCAAAAATCTTCAAAAAATAAAATATACTTTTCTGAAACTTTATTTGAGGAATATTAGATGATTTAAACTATAATTAATTTGATTTGAAAAAATATTATTTACTTTAAGTTTAGTATAACAGAGAAAAGGATTTTTAAAACAAACGTTAATGGTGATTAGGCGCTTATCACTGTCGCTTGTCACTCGTAGATCATTTGACAAGCGATGATAAAATTTGTCAACACTTTTATTGTTGTTTTACGAGGACTTCATCTGTTAAAGCATTATTTAAGAAAATGACGGGTGAGCGCCTTTTTTATATAATTTTTATGTACTCAGTAATCTTAAAAATGTTGGAAAATATTCTCCGTAATCTAATTTTAGGAATGTTAAAGTTAAATTGACTATAGTCATCATTTTTATTTTCTATGTCGTGTATGGTCGACCATACTTTCAAACAGGAGCAAGTTATGTACTATTTTATATAGATAAAAAAATTGATTTTTTTAAAATATTAGGTGTAAACAACTTTTATTCAGCTTTTCAAACTTTTTATTCGTAAATATAGTTTTCACTTAATAACAATATAACCTAACCGAATTGAAGTAATGCAGAATTTTAAACGATTTATAATATTATAAATTATTATAATTAAAATTAAAAAAATTAAAACATTTCTTGTAAAAATTCATTGTTCATCAAAAATATGTTTCCTAAGACAACAGTGTCCTTAATAAATCTTATTTATAAAAGCAATTAAAAGCTTTTCTAATTAGATAATGTCATATTTTTATTGAATTTTTATTTTACAATTAAGAGCAGATTTTCGGCAACTGGGTGTCCTGTTTTACAAAAGAAAATTGATGGTTCACATTCTTCAATGTGTCCTGCTTTTAACTAATAAAACAAATTCTGAGATTGCAATTTAATTTCTCGAAATTTCATGAAATTAAGTAAGTGGGAAGTAACACGTAAAGAAATATATTTTCACCAAGATTTTCAAAAAAAATTTAAAAATAACTTTATTAATCTGTGAATAAGTTTTGAAAGTTTCATTAAAATCTGACAATTATTTGATTTTTACAAGAAATTCCAAATCAATGTGATTTTCACCCGAAATAAGGTGCTAAAACACTAATTGTAAATATTGCATCGACCGTTGATGAAAAAAAAAAGATTTTTAACCAAAATTTTGAACGTGCTAGAAAGGATTAAAATTTAATAAAATAATAAAAAAAATACTTTTGTCTTTCCTCTTAATAATAACATAAACATTTTCACGATAAAACCTTGTTTTTATTAAGTTTGGGGCCTTTTCCTTCATGCTTTGCTGTTTATTTCAGCGAGCAAGTGGAGGTACCTAATTAAAAGTAAAGATATACAAAGCTAAGACAAACTAAATTAAAAAAATAACAATGTATTAACAGTTTGATTTCTTATAATAAGATATTCCATTGATATGTAGCTCAGGGTATGTTTCTTTCAGGTGGTGTCAAGTAATGTACACTGCTACCATCCCAACGGAATTTTTATTGTTAATCCTTTCATCGCAAGCAAGGTGATAAAACCCATTAAGGTGCCAAGAGTTAATGAAAGCAAAAGAAACAGAGAGGATGATAAAAGAACAGGGATTAAAAGGGATTAAGAAAACAGAAAATGACGATTGATATTGCATTTAAATTTTTGCAGAGAGTAGGGAATAGGAAAGAAGAAAACCGGAACAGAGCTTTAAAAGTGAGAGGTGTGGGAGAAAGAAAAAAAATTAGCATAGAACTTACGGTTACACCTAGCAACTTCAACAGGGAATTTATTATGCCTATCTGCAACATCTAATACCGCGCTTCAATGCATGAAGTTGAGGTACCAAAGTAGAAAGCTCATCAGAACAATTATCATGAAAATATTTATGGAAAAAGGCACAGAGAAGCTACGTTACGGCGGTAGGAAAGAGATGCCAGGTCAGTACCTATAAAGTTGCAGACTCTTGCTTGTATTTTGTCAAGAATCCCATTATATGTAGCAGAAGAACCAGACCAGATGTGGCAGCAATATTTGATGTACGGACGAATGGTAGACTTATAAATATGCAAAATAGATTCTGGCCAGAAAAAAAAAGTATCACACTGCTAAGAAGTCAGAACAGGTCAATAAACATTGCGATAACATAACATAAATATTTAAAGGTACATTGTGTTTATATATATATATATATATATATATATATATATATATATATATAGAGAGAGAGAGAGAGAGAGAGAGTAACATCTGCGCTTATTCTCGACCGCTGATTTTCACTTCACAGAACACAGACTGAGCGATGAAAATTGTTCCAGCAATATTTAGAATTTTTTGCTTGTTTATTTTGTTTGCTTTTTATGCTTCAAGACATAGGCGATCATGAAAACCCACAGATTGCTTTATTATCTGTGAATTGCCATGCATTCTTAGAAAGAGAATGGAATGGTTTCCCGTCGCCTTCACCACTTACGAATATTGAACTAAGAGTTTTCATTCTCATAGGTTGGTTGCCACCCAGGGCTAGAGATGTAGAGGAAGAAGAGACGACTTGATACCTTTCCAAAGGGAATTCGTACCTAAGTGAAAGCAGTAACAAGCATGGAATTCGAAAACGGATCTCCATTTCCACTTTAGGTGCCGATATCCGGTATACTACCCGTACACAAAACTTTAGAAAAAAATTGAAAAATTTAGCGTATATCAGCCGTTTCCTTATAAGAGAATATTCGGCTTTCATTGACTGAGCAACTAGGCTTTGTTTCAGTTGAAATTTATAAAATCTGTCTATTAAAACAATTTTTCTGGAAAATCCACTGTTATCGCTCTATCTGTTTGTTTTTTTTAAATCATTTCACCCCAAGCAAGGCGCCAATGTCATTAGTACGCAGGGTTTACAGGGAGTGAAAATGAAAGAGACAAATGAGAATAGGAAGGATTGAGGAAAGAACAAAAAATGAACGGAGTTCAACAAAACGGAAAATGCCGATTGATGTTGCATTTAAATTTTTGAAGATTGTAGCTCTAACGGAAGAGAGTTCACGAAATAAATGAAAGTTTGACAGATTCTATCGGCAATATCTCCTCTCACACCCTAATTAAAGTGGAAAGTGCGAGAAAAGAAACTGTTGGAGTAGAAATGGAGGTTACATTTAGTTATTTTCACATAAAAGACCGGGACCTAGGTGCCAATCTAGTAGCACGCTTAAATTCATGTATTCGGGACACCAGGGGGAAAAAAAGCTCGTCAGAACAATTACCATGAAAATATTTGTAGAAAAGACAAAGAGAAGCCATGTCACGTCGGTGGGAAAGTGACTGAGGTCGATTACATTACAGATCTTTCTTTGGATTTTATCAAGAATCTTAAGATGTACAACAAACCAAATATGAAAACAGTGTTCAATGTACGGACGGATGGTAGATTTGAAAAATGCTGAAGGATGGATTTTGACTAGAAATTTATTCTGGCACATCAGAGTGACCCAACTTTCCTTGCAATAGAAGCCGCTATTAATTCGATGTAGTCGCCCCACTTCAAGTCTGTGGAAAACACGCAGCCAATAAGGCGTAGTGTGTTGCTCTCCTGAAGTCTAGCGACAGCCATGCAGATGGCTTGCAAAAAAAGGTTCTTTATGGTGGTTAAATGAAAGCAGTTGCTTCGAGTTGTATGTGCTATCCATTTCAGTTGTTTCTGTTGTTGGAAATCTTCAAGTGATGTTGTTTCTGTTATTTGGTATAGTTCTTTGAAATTCTGTTCCGCTAGTCTACAAAGTTCGAAGAGGAATGATCCTCGCTATGTCCTACATGCTTCGAAGCCATTTTAACTATTGATCTGCGAAAGCTGGCTGTTTAAATATTTCTGAACAAGTTTGGTGTCATGCATGGCATCCGTAAGAAAGTCTCGATATGACGAGACTATCTATAATGACTTTTTATATTATAATATTGAGTTTACTCGTACAGAAAATGACAAATGCTAAGCAGACTTGGTAAAGTAGTAGCGATGTCAGTGGGCAGAGATAAGTAAAGTCAAAACCTTAAATACCAATTCTGGTATCAGATGCACTCGTCAGTAAAGTGATTATCTTTTTTTCTTTTCTCAACCAATCTAACGTCGAGATTTTCTGTTTCGCTAAATACGCAATCATTGGAATAAATGAAAGTTTGACAGATTCTATCGGCAATATCTCCCCCCCCCAACACCCTAATTAAAGTAGAAACGAAGAGCAGAGTTTAAATTCCGGGTTAGTTGACTGCGTTCATTTTTGCACAGGTATGCTTATGATTGGCACGACCATGTCTCTTCTCCTCCAGCTATGAGTTAAATAGCAATATGGACTACGCTATCTCAACTTGAATAGCAACTAATCTATGAGAATGAAAACTCTGAATTCGAAACCGATGGTGGGGGAGGGGGTAACGAGGAACAACTCCACTATCTTTACTAAGAATGTATGACATTTCATAATAAAGGAGTCTGTCGTGAGTCATGTTCGCCTACGCCCTGAAGGGATGTGACATTTTTTTTTGATTGGTGTTACTACGAATTATATAAACAGTTCGTAAGAATACATTTGAAATAAATCTTTTTTTTTAAGTTATCAATTCTGAAGTAGGATGCGATTTTACTTTTTTTTATGGGGAGCACCCAGCTCACCGGGCCTAGACTCACCCATGCACGAAGCATAGAGAAACATGAAGGTTTGTGCCTTTTTAGCTATCCAAGCATAGACTCCGCAAGCTTCTAAGTTGTAACTCAGGTTTTCAAGTCTATTTTATGTAGGTGTTACGATCAAAGCTTTTCACCTGACAATTTTATTAACATCAGGAAGGCATTAGGCACTGAATACTGCAACTAGTTTGCTTCATAATATCATTTACATCTTTGTAGTTGGAAGCGAAAGCATTTTGATTAATGCCTTCGTAGTCCTTTCTTCAGTCTGTTTTATACGCGAATAACGGGCAAAGCACAATCGTATCCGCACATTCACTTTCAGCTTCGTCAAAAACAGGTACGTGATAGGAAACAAATGACTTCTTAAGTGATATGAATTCGGCTCTTCGAGGGGCCTTCTCGTGTGTACATCATTACATGCAACAGCGAATTCTTTCTAGAATGAACCGTTTTGGAATAGGTTTTGGATTGCGGCGAGAAAGTGCGACTGAATGGACGCGATGTAATACCTTAATATATGAGTGAATGAGTGGTTGCAATTGTCAGTGAATCTTATTTGGAGGAATTTCGAGGAAGAAAGAATATAAGAATCGATGACAGAAAGAAAGAAAGAAAGAAAAGAGAACAAAATAAAAAAATAATACGCAAAGAAAGAGAAAGGCTAACAAAGAAAAAAGAAAGACTTACATTAGAAAGAAAGAAAGAAAGAAAGAAAGAAAGAAAGAAAGAAAGAAAGAAAGAAAGAAAGAAAGGAAGGAAGGAAGGAAGGGAGGAAGGAAGAAAGAGCTAAGGAAACAAAAAAGAGAACAAAGCAAAAAATAGATAAAAGACACAAAGAAAGAAAGGGTAGAAGAAAGAAAGAAAAAACATGAGAAGGAAAGAAAAAGAGGACAAAGCAAAACAATAAAAAAAACAGAAACAAAGAAAAAAGAAAGAAAGAATAGCATGAAAAGAAAGAAAGAACGAAAGTAAGTAAGAAAGAAAAGAGAAAAACTAATATGGAAAAGAAAAAATGAGGACATGGAGAAAGAAGAAAAGATGGCATAAAGAAAAAAAAAAGAAAGAAAAGAGAAAAAGATGACCTGAAGAAAAAGTACAAGAAAGAAAAAACGAAAAAGAAGAAAAAAAAGAGATATGAAAGACATCAAGAAAGAGAGAAAAACAATGAAAGAGAGGAGAAAATTTAAAAGTACATGAATTGTATTTTGTGTCGGTGAAGACGTTTGCGTGTATGTGTGTGTGTGTGTGTGTGTGTGTGTGTGTGTTCTTTCGATGAGTGCACTTTAAATGGAAGGGCGGTTCCAAGTCTCAATGAAATCACCGAGCATCGGTTATGGGAACTCAATATTTGGTCGGCGGACTTGCAAGTGAGTGATATCTTTAACGAAAAGAGGCAGTGACAAAGTAGTGTATGAATCGAGGCGTGTACAGACTTAAATAAGACGACGGCAATGAGCGATTTGGGCAAAGAGAAGATGGTCGCGGGGGCAAGGGAGACGAAATAGAGATTCTCTTGAAAGTTGGGTAGGCTTAACAGGACGATAAGTGGCGCCAAACGTCCCCAGAACGTACTTGAAGTCAACATTATTAAAGATTAAATAATAAACATAATTTGGACCAGTATTCTTAAAAATTATAAACTTATAAATATTCTTAAAGAAACTTATAATGGGGTAACATTCTGAATGATCGCTAAACACAGCTTAGCATTACCCAGTGAAAAGCAAGAGAAAATATAATACAATAATTGAAACTGTCAATTGGGAAGTTTCTGTCCATGTACCTATAAAATCCCCATCGAAATCTTGGCCTTTCATTTGGACTCGAACATCAACATCTGGTCTCAGAGGAAACTACATAACTATTTTAGTTTGGCTTTAAGCCAACTGGACCAATATCTAAGAATGTGATAGATAAAAATATTCTTTGGAATAATCAGCATAATAACAATTATCAGAACCTCGCTTCACAGACGAGAAAATGGTGGGAACATGGAGGTTATGCTCTCTTTGTAACCGTTAGCGAACATCGAACCTTAAGAGAAACCCATGGATCGAGATTAGATGAATTAAAATTCATGGAAGAATTGATAGTGTTCAAACTATGGCGTCGCTGAGAATTGCGAGAATAAGGAGAAAGATACTGGAAATTTTTGGAGATTTGTTTACACACGATCTCCATCGATGACTGTCACGTATCTGGTGTGTACTTACAAATGCATTAAATAATAATAATAATAATAAACTTGCCTACTAAATGATATGACTTGCCCAGCGGACTGTAACATAGCAACCAAGGAATTTGAAAAACTATCGAAATATAAAGACCTGGAAATCGAAATAGAAAAATGTGGAACTCGAAAACAAGAATAGTAGATGCGCTTGGAAGGATAAAAAAAGGAACACAACAACACACTGAAAAAAATCCCTCGAAATCCCAGCTTAAGACAAATACAAAAAATGTCTTGATAACTACACCCTACACACTAAGAACTTTGTCTATGTAACACTAGTGATGTTAGGGGAATTAGAAAAGCAAATCATGAAATGTAGCGATAATAACACACCACTCTCTGCCTTAGGTCTTCCCGCAGACTTGGTAGGTTGTGTGACCCTAGCAGAAATCGAGATATAATAATAATAATAATAATAATAATAATAATAATAATAATAATGTGTGATCTTAGAGATTTTTGTTTGTTTTTATTTTTACAACAATGATCAAAGAAAAATGTCATGATTTCTGACCTTAGGCCTCTGGTTGGACCTGGAAAGAAATGTGCATACAATAGAAATCAAAGAAAAATAATAATAATAATAATAATAATAATAATAATAATAATAATGTACCTTGATGCTATACTACGCATGGCTTTTATGGCTTCTGATCTTAATTGATTGGTGGTGTTAACTCGTACATATGTTATTGA
>CAHIKZ030005599.1:1952500-1960000 GCA_903632075.3 Acanthosepion pharaonis
TATATATATATATATGTATATATATATATATATAGCTGGTCACTCGTATTCGAGGATACCTATTTACTAAGGCGGCTAGCCAATCCCTATTGCTGACGCTTGCTCAGTCGCATTTGTGTTTATTCAATACCCACAGAGCCCACCTTTTCGTTTATACTGCAACTATGCTGAGCAGACCTTAGTTACAGTTTCTGGGAAAGAGCGTGTTCTCTAGCGTGATCAACAATTTGAACAAGGCCAGCACGCTCAAGCCCTCAACCACGATGACTTGTGATTGCGTGCTAGCTCAGCTATCGACGGCCCTCAAGGGTCCCTTCTACTCAATTCCACTCACAAGGCTTGGGTCAAACTGTGGTATCGTTTTCATGCACTTTCCTGTTCGATAACATCAGGAAGTCTCCTTCCTGACAAATCGACCAGAGTGAGATTCGAACCCAGGTCTCATAGTTAGAACGTTAACGTTCTAACCACTCGTCCTGTATATATATATATATATATATATATATATATATATATATATATATATATATTGTATTGCGACATCAGATCATTATTCAAACATATATTGTTAATTTTAATCAAACAACGAATGCCTATTATGTTTGATCATGAGCCATTCTAAACTTGTATTGTTGCTTTAATTTCGGGTGAAACTAAAGACAAATCCATAATTCGCTTGAAGATGAAACAGAACTAATGCTTTTAATTTAATTATATAATTAAATCTGAAGTTTTTAGCTTCGGTTTTTGAAACATGGTAGTTCCTGTGTAGCGAAGGAACCATATTTTAAATTAGTTAATATATATATATATATATATATATATATATATATATATATATTGAGAGAGGCACAGTGGTTAGTGGCTCGGATTGAGGAATCGGAGAGCCGATTTCGAATTCCAGTCGAATCCATTATATTCACTTACGTGCCAATAACTTTAGGAAAGATATGAATCCTCTTCTTCTCCTTCCAGCTATGGGTAAATATCAAGACAGACTGGGTTCTATAACCTTGGTTGGCAACTGGTCTAGGAGAAGAAGAACTCTGGATTCAAAACCTTCGGAGGGTCGTTTGGGGACCCTGTGGCACGTAGTGCACCAGGTCTCAGTATTCGGCCCTTCAAAAAGTGTGGATGGTTCTGCATAAAACCTTCACCACTATAATCAAATCAACGTGTGGTGGTGTCTAGCTGTCGGTTTCTAGGAACTGAGCTGCTTGACCCTCATACGTCGTATACAACGGGAGAGTCGAATATATATATATATAAAGAGAGAGAAACAGAGAGAGATAGTAACAACAGTTTCCTTTTTTATTCATTTCTTTCATTGCCACCAGTTATCACTGCTGATAAATGAGAGAAAATAAAAATTCAGTTGTTAACTTTCCTCGTGAACATAATACTCACAATGCCAACCAAATACCACATTTTCGTTTTAAAGTGGAATATAAGGCCTTAAAAATATACAACACCGCAAAATCGTATATATATATATATATATATATATATATATATATATATATATATATATATTGAATTCATGTTCTGAGAAAGCTATTCTAGCTTAAATCTTTCAGAATCGGGTTTAATTTTACTCTCAGAAATAGTATAACAGAGGAAGTTCATAGAAGACACAGAGAATGTGCACTTTTGTTTCTAGGTTAATTTAAACCCATTGGCAGCATCCACCACGCCCACCGTAAATTCTTTGGGGGTTAATGCTATGTTTTTCCTTAGTTTTCCAGGTAAGAAAACCTGTCAGAAAGTGATTTATCGACGATTTGTTTATAATGCACTAAGAGAAAACAACTTCATTGGTTACTGCAAATGGAATCCAAGGAATTTGGTATAGTTGACTATAGACCTTAAAGGTAGCTTCAGGTCAGATTTCATTGATTTGATAATAGTCATATTTCAAGTCACTTGTACTAAAAAATAATCTATATTGTATCACTGGCCACTTCGGCAATTCTTATTACTCCCACAGAAGAAACATTTGTGTCCCTCAGGGACAGAAGCCGACGGTTGGTTTTCAGAAGATCTGTCATTCATAATAATCTGTGAGCATTGTCACTGGAAGAAGTTGACACAGTATTAAACGTTGTCAGTAATGCAAGGAATAGAATAGGCTGCGCTAGAGGTAATTTTTCTCAACAACGCAAGCTGGTACAAAACCGAAGCATTAACCAAACTGCCTCGTGAGATCAAAGCTTTGTTTCTTTATTTTTTTTCTATTTTTTACTTTCTAGATTTTCTATTTTTCTACTTTTTATTTTTTTCTAATTTTCTGTTTTCATTTTTTTCTGTTTTTGTAATTTTGTTTTCTTTTTTCTTATTTTTATTTTAATTGTTTTATTCTTATGTTTATTTTTTGTCTATTTTTAATTTTTTTCTGTTTTATTTTTATCAATATTCATTTTTTATTTTTTATATTTAATTATTACTTCTTTTTATTTTTCTATTTATATTTCATTATTCTTTCAGTTTCCACTTTTTTTTATTTTTATCTGTATTTGTATTTTCTATTTTCACTATTTTCTGGTTTTCTATTCTTCATGTTTTCTTTTTACTCTTATTTTTTTATGTATTTCTAATTTTCACTTTATTTTTATAAATCTTTTTATGTTTTCTATTTATCATTTTGTCTTTTATTACTAATTCAATATTTTATTTATTTTTACATTTTTCTAATTTTCTTTTATTTTTCATTTTAGTCTTTTTAAAGTTTTCTCTTATTTTTCTATAGTTTAAATTTTTTCAATATTTTTATTTTTATTTTGCATTTAAATTTTGTATATTTACTTTTTTGATATTTTCTTTCTATTTTTATTTTTAAATGTTTCTCATGTTCTTTTTCTATTTTTCTGTATTTTTTGTTTTTAGTTTATTTTTATTGTTTATATTTTTTCTTTTTCTCTGTTTTTATGTTTACTTTTCTTCTTTTTTAATTTTTTTCTTTTTTCCTTCTTTTCTTTTTTTACTCCTTAATTTGTGTTTTTAGTCTTTTCGAAGTTTATTGTTTCCTTTTGCCTATTTAATTTTTCTGTTTTTCTTTCTTTTTTTTTTTTAAATTTTCTATTTATTTTTCTAGTTGTCCATTTTTTTTTTTTTTTTTTAATTTTAATTTTTGTACCAGTGCTTATTCTATTATTTAACTTAATTATCTTTTTTCCTTACATTCTTACCAGTATTTAATAAAATTTCAGTGAAGATTGAACTAAATATGTATCTCGCTAACATAGATAACATGCTAAGCTGAGGTGCGCAAATAATTACAATATATATGCCAGTGTAAGAAGGGAGAAGGGAATTCATGCCTTTTCCAACGACATTAGCTAGAAATGAGCGTAAACATCATCAGTCGTAATTCGATCTCGATTAGCCTATTCCGTTTTCCGTGACGTTAACTGTTAACACGCGTGATACCACATTTCCTGCCTTTTTATTAATACTGTTCCATGCCTTTTATCTCTGTTTTTTTTTTCCTTTCTTCTTACAGTATCCCTTTCTTTCTTTCTTTCTTTCTTTTTTTAAATACATTTATTTCGTGTTTTTTTTTTTTGTTTTGTTTTGTTTTTTACATCCCTTTCTTCTCAATTTTCTTCTCTTAAACTAGCTTTGGCTTCCTCTTTCCTTTCTTTCACTTCTTTTTTTCTGTTTCTTTTCTCTACTTGTTTCCTTATCTTCTGCGGTATTTCTTCTTGCTTCCTCTCGTTGTTGTAATTTTTTACCGACCAAAATTATTCTTTTCTTTTCTAACTTTTCACTCACTCTTTTTCTTTCTTTCTTTCTTTCTTTCTTTCTTTCTTTCTTCCATCCATTCTTTGTTTCTTTCCTTCTCCCTTTTTTCTCTTTGATTCTTTTTGTTTTCGGTAATTTTTAAGTCCCTTTTTCTTCCTGTTTTTCTTCTGATATTCATTCATTTTCAAGTTCTTCCTCTTCTTCTTCCCATTGATCTTTCTTTCTTCTTCTTCTTCTTCATTATTATTATTATTATTATTATTATTATTAAGTTTTTTCTCTTCTGTTTCTTCATTTTGCTAATTTTAATGTTCTTGTTCTTGTTTCTGCTTCTTTTTATTAATTGTTAAGTTCTCTTCTTTTTTTTCTTCCTGTTTTCCTCTTTCTTTCGTTAACTTTTAACTTCTTTCATCTTGTTCCTTCTTTTCACTAATTTGTCAATTCTTCTTTGTTTTTCGTTAATTTTAAGTTCTTCTTCTTCTTCTTCTACTCTGCTTCTATCTTCTTTATTCACTTTTATTTCTGTATTTCCTTTACTATCTTCTCTTTCTTTTTTTTTATCGTTCCTCTCAGTTAATGACCCTTTCTTCTTTGTTTCTTTTCCCATGTTCCTCCATTTTATTCTTCTGCCTCCCGTTTTCCTTTCCCCTTTCTATTCTCACATTCATATTTACTTTCTATCTTTCCTTTCTTGCATTTTCCGCCCCCGTCCGCCTATCTTTCCAAGTGGTATGTGCTCGAAGGTTCTGTACCGGAAGTTGCCCATCATAAAGATCACCGTGACCTACAGTCTTGCACTTCTACAAGTGAGTAACACACAAAAGGGAGAGCGCCATCTGTCTTTGTTCAACTGCCGGGGTGGGGCGCCATGAAAAGACTCACAGGGTACATGGTGGACCAAGCGATGGATGAGAGACGACGTCGCGCCCCCGATTCTTAACCTCCATACGTCTGGGTTTCCTGCGGCCCACCTTCTCGGTAAAGTAAGGGTTCGGTAAAGAAAATTAGCAATGGTTGGGACCAAAACGATACATCCGGTTTTATAAGGATAGGGGTTCCATTTCTTCCTAACCTTCAATTGATATATATATATATATATATATATATATATATATATATATATATATATATATATGTGTGTGTATATGTGTGCGACAGAGATGAGATGGAACAGGAGGGAATGTAAGTAATAGGATGTACTTATGATGGTATGTGTATATATATATATATATATATATATATATATATATATATATATATATACCTTTTTACAGTCTAGTTATCTTTCTTGTAATCAATCCGAATGACGAGATTAGGAAATTCTCTTGTTCTCCTTACCTCCTCTAACACACACACGCGCGTGCAAGGGCACACACACACACACACACACACACACATATATATATATATATATATATATATATATATATATATATATATATATATGTGTGTGTGTGTGTATTAATGGACATCAATGTCAACACCCAAAGATGACAGTCTGTTTCATGCTAAACGCAATTTTTAATCCATGTGCCTCACGATTGCGTTTAGCAGGAAACAGACAACAACCGAAGTAACATTTGCAACCTCTGCTAACAGGAAAAATTAGAAATAATGACATTTCCGGATTCAAAGAACCTTTTGAACCACTGATCCAAAATCATGAGCCGTTGCATACGTAAAATTCCTCTTAAGCTCACATGAGGCTGGATAAAAAAAGTAAATACGTTTCAATTAAGCCCTACACCAATACATTTATAATACCCTTGTATTTCTCCTCCTCCTCCTTCTGCTTCTTTCTTCGCATCCCCATCCTCCCTTTCTATAACACCCAATGTTCTGCGTTTGTTAATTTATTTTTTTAAAATAGTAAAGCGCACATTAATTTAAAAAAAAAATAAAGCATTGGAAGGTCAACTGCTAAAAATACCTGAGGATAATGTAAGGTTGAAAACCAAGGAAACGGATTCAACTGATTCCTAATATATATATATATATATATATATATATATATATATATATATATATATATATATATAGAGAGAGAGAGAGAGAGAGAGAGAGATAGATAGATAGATAGAAAAACCTAGTGAGCCAGACAAACCTACCCAGGTTTCACCTAAGCGGATCGTCGGGGAGGTTTATCTAGGTCTGCTCTACGGTTGTATTGAGCTCTTTTGTTCGTTAATTGTTTACTCGTGTCGGGGTTTTTTCTTTGGGCTTCAAACCTGCATCTGTGCGATTTTTTTTCTACAGACTTTCATATTTCTAGCTCTTTCTTTTTTTTAAACCATTTTTTCCCTCCAGATTGATTTGATTATTGGCAAATCAAAAATTCGAGGGTTTTTCGAAACGAGTATACATTATCTATCTATCTATCTATCTATCTATATATATATATATATATATATATATATATATATATATACACACACACACATATATATATATATATATATATATATATATATATATATATTACCATGCTCATTTTTTGGGGCCCGGAATAAACGTTACTATCATACAACATGCATCAAACAATATACCTTAAAAGACAACCGTGAAAATAAATTAACAACAATGAACAACAAACCCCTTGAAAATGTCTAACAAAGCGTCCGAAAGCGCTTGGGACAATAGACAGTACGGACAATTTTTACACTCCCTTACTACCATCAAAAGGAAAAATTTAAGAATACTAAAAAAAAAAAATCAACCAGAAATTTATCAAATCTACCATGTCTGTCACATTCAACGAAACATGTTTGAAAGAAAGGCTTCTGCCCCAATATATATATATATATATATATATATATATATCAAGTATGTGGTGCAGTTCAATTTACATTACATGAATTATTCATACAAAAAACAGATATAGAAGTTAATGATTTAAATGGCGAGAATACATCTTCACAAACAAACTTAATAAAGTACATTAACCCCGAACCTGTAGATGAATGTTATGATCGCTGTTTATAAATTCCAGTTGCATAAGGTCTTTTTTTTAGATTTTTTACAAGCTTTCATCTGTTCATACAGTCATCATCAGGTATGGAAATAGATTTGTTTTTGTTTTTTACTTCTCGGTAATAACAGGACAACGAAAATATAGATGTAATCCAAAAAATGTTTTTAGAAATGTGTTATTGTTAATTCATCTACAGGTTCGAGGTTAATGTATTTTATTAAATTTGTTTGCGAAGATGTATTCTCGCCATTTAAATCATTAACTTCTATATCTGTTTTTGTATGAATGATTCATGTAACATGTATATATATATATATATATATATATATATATATATATATATATATATATATATTGATAAACGTGCAATCAATTTACAAATTCATGAATTATTATGGATATGTGTTTTGTAAAAAAAACAAAATCAGAAAAGGTTAATTTTTTGGCGCGCCATCCATCATCGCAACAACCTTTAAAATTTAAAATCAAACTCAGCGATGAATTGATGCGTTTTCCAAAAAAAAACAATAACTCGTTTTCAATAGCATTTTCGGATACAATAATACATATATTTTCGTTGTCCTCTTATTACTAAGAGAAAAAACAAGAACAACATCTATTCTATGTTTTGAAGATGTCTGTAGGAACAGACGAAAGCTTGTATTAAAAAAATAAGAACTAATACGGCAGAAATTTATGGAAACAAGGATCAATTCATTCATAACGGATTCTACTGGAGGTTTTGTATATTATTTGAATTATTTGCGATGATGGATTTCGCCAATTAA
>CAHIKZ030005599.1:1962500-1975000 GCA_903632075.3 Acanthosepion pharaonis
ACATTATTCTGACGATTGTCCTCATCTTTGTCGCCATATTTATCACAACGTTTCGCTCCGGCCTTCTTAAGGTGGTTGGAATGTCGAACTGAACCCTTTATTTCGCTCGCTGGGGTAGACTGTTCTAGTTCCACGTGCCATGTCTAATAGATGTCAGGTATCAGTTATCTCCTGCTTAATTCTCTTCTCCAAGTTCTCCACCGCCTTAACCAGGTATTGAACTCACACTCTTTGGGTTCTGTCACTGGATCTAACTAACGCCTTTATCCACTGTGTTCAGTTCGACATTCCAACCTCCTGAAGAAGGCCGGAGCGCACATTATCATTATCATTAAACGAAGAAGGAAAATCACAATATTGATACATATTTTTTAATCCAATCTAATCTTTCGGCTTACATAAGCCATTATCAAAGATGACAATTACAGTACAATATATTAAGCAATACACGGACAAGAGTGTGATGATAGTCTGTTTCTGTTTACAAGGATGATTTCCAAGCAACGATAAACACGTGCATATAAGACGCTGGAAGCGAAAATTGCACCTTAGCTCATGACGTCACACATGACCACGCGAGAGTGAATTCGAGAAGTATTAAGTATGGGAAGTCGTTGGTATAATTTTTGTTATTAAGGGTTCGTTTCTTATATTTTTATAAGGGCTTATATCGCTTTTAAATGTCTATCTTGATAATAACTTAAGAAAGTCGAAAGCTTCGACCATATTTCTTATCCTTTTCTTCCGAAATGCACGCACACGCAGAACACACACATCCACTCACACACACACACACACACATATATATATATATATATATATATATATATATATATATGTATATGTATATTAATAAATATACATGTACCTACGTTCAAATGTAAGTTTCCTTGCTCAACGTAACTTTGTTGCATTTCGAACATAGTTATATATATATATATATATATATATATATATATATATATATATATACTTCTTAGCTCTGTCTAACCACATTGAGCACTGTTTTCTTTACACCTTATATTAATTTGAGTAAATATTTATTCGCTTACTTGTCTAAGCACGCTAACGCCCGTATATACGGTTGCCAATATCTAGTTATTTGGTTTTATACGATATATATATATATATATATATATATATATATATATATATATATATATATTAAAATAATAGGAAAGAACAGTGAGATTTATAATCTTCTTAGCATTTATGTTATTAAAAAAAACAGTGCTCGATACAACAGTAGAGCATAATATTATAATTATTTAAAAAAAAATGTTTCCAACGCGACACAGAAATTCTTGTTTCAAAACTGAAACTTCAATGACAAATTCAATTATAATAATTAAACTTAAAATCCAAGAGTTTCGTTCCATTGCCAAGCGATGTTAAGAATAACTTTCTAAGTTAAGAAACCTTAACTAAGAAAGAATAACTTTCTAAGCTTAGAAACATTAGAATGTTGGGCAATGTTTGTCGTTATTTTCAACTGAAATTAAAGCAAACATTCGAACATTAGTATGACTCATGATCAGACATAACAGACATTCATTGTCTGTTATATTTAATAATATATGTTTAAATAATACCAATACAATATATATATATATATATATATATATATATATCGATCCCGGCCTTGAAGCAATCGGACATCTAGACACATTGAGGAGCTGCGATACAGCGAAACAGTCTGTCTGTGGATTATATATATGCTCCCGGAAATCCGGTTGAGCTCTCTGGGGAAAGGGAGGTTTGAAAAAAAAAAAAAAAAAACAGCGGCCCCTACTGCTATTAAACATCACTATTCAAATAAATTGAATTGAGTTCTAGGAGCCGCTGGCGTATTTACGACACTCCGTTCAATTTACCATAGTTCAAAAGTTTGATATACCTGAGCGCTATGTTGTCTCATAATAGTCAATACACGTTTGAAACTCGCTACAAACAATTCATGTTTATATATTGCTCGCATATTTCATTTTTGATCAATAATCTTCATTTTTTTTTTTTTACTAATATTAACCCAATACAAAGCCCAAGATCCACTCAACGTAGAGGACATATATTAGCGTAGGTAAGAACAAGCGTTAGGAGTGTAAAGCTGAAGCAGACTTTAGAAGGAACCAAAAACCCAATCCTAAACAGGAAACAAAGCTTAAACCTCTACTCCTGTTCAGAAGACTGGGGAGGAGTGTGAACCAAACGATAGGCGCTCCTATCTAGAGCTTTTATACCCTTTTTTAGTAATTCATTTAACTATCTCACTTTGAACACGTACAAACCGGAACTAAAATACCATTAACAGTTTCTATATAAAGGGAGTTAATCAAGTATGCATCTTTTATACATAAGAGAAATAATCAAGTACACCTCCTTAAAAAACTCTTTTAATTTTCATTATGTTTACAACCAACCAATAAAACTCCAAATGGATATAATTTTCAAAATATAATGACTGACTGGCAATGTCACATTTTTAAACTTAAAATAAAATTTAACAGAAAAAGAAAGATGATGAATGTTAGATCTTGTCCGTTGAATGAATTCTACTGATGTTCTTGAGCAAACGGGACACGCAAGGTCAGCCTGGTGGACACAAATGCTTTGTGGAGTTAATTACTAAAGCGATATGTAGACGTGGCATAAGACGTAATAGTGCAAAAGTCCCTAGTCATTTGAATAAGCTACATGAGGAACCGCGCCATTGTTGGAGATTACAGGAAAGGTTCATGCAAACATTTCCCGCTATTATTATGTTTTAAGTCCCTTTGACAGCAGATATGGTTGCAAAAGGAGAAAAGGCTTTCGAGAATGTAGCCGGATTTTCCCAAGTCATAAATAAAGAGATCATTATTTATTTTTTTACTTATACGTTTTTTGTTTTATTTATTTATTTATTTTTTGTGACCTTTCTTTTGTGGTTTTGGAAATGGCTTCACATCTACTTTTGCTTTTATTTAAAGTTTTCTTTCCTAATTTAATTTTTTTAAACAACTTAACAATTTCCCAGGCATATAAATGGAAATTGATACACTATACCCAGCACTGAATTCTAGTTTTCTAGCAAAGTGTTTGTTTTAGAGTTATATTTTTCCAACAGTAATAATTTGGTAAAGATGATGCACTTTTCTTTCATATCGAGTAAGATCAGATATCATTTTTAGATAGATAGATAGATAGGTAATGAACAAACTGAGATAGATAGATAGATAGATAGATAGATAGATAGATAGATAGATAGATAGATAGATAGATAGGTAACATCACTAACAGCAGTAACAGCAGTAACACACACACACACACACACACACATATATATATATATATATAAGCAAGCGAAAAAACAAACACACCTTTTTCCGGTTTCTGGTCGTCGGATCTGATAAGGTATTTTGATTTATGGCCCAACTTATCCTGAAAAATCCCAACGCGTTTTCCTTGCACCCAATTTTGTCTTTCTTTCTGACCTGAAGAAACAGAAATCAACAGAGGTCGGCGAAAAAAGTTATTTATTAAGCTTTTCCATTTTTGTTTCATCATCTTCATTTTGATTCGGGTACTATTATCCATCCTACTAACAGATAGATCGATAGTCTTTTTTTCCAGCATATAAACAGATATAGACGCTTGAAATCATTTATATTAACTAATTCACATATCTCAGTACAGTATTCAGACTATGTTTATATAGCCCTTATTATATACGGTGGTATAAGATTTTATTATGCAAACCAAGTGTTGCATATTATATTGTAAATAAATATATATAATATTACAATTATAAAATATAAAAATCAGCTTATAATCATAAATCCAACATCTGTAAACTATGTCTGGAGAAAATAACCTTTCCAGGTCAACACAAATTATTAGATAAACAATCAGAACTTATCTCAAAATACAGCCGCGAAAACACTTTTTTACTTAAATATAGAAAACTGAAAGTGGATATGTTGTAAAATACCATCTTGATGAATGCAAATATATACACTATATACAATGCTGATAATGTAACATACTTTAAACAAAGCCAATACCTTAAACTAGACAAATACAATTATAAACCCCCGAGAAAAATAAATAAATAAAATAAACAAAAAATCACAAGAAAAATTAAGTAAATAATTAACAAATTAACAAACTACGAATGCTCTCATAAACACAAGTAAATGTAATAATAATAATCAACAACAAATAAGTAATCAACAATAAATAACTAGTTAAAAATTAAAAACACTATAAAATATCTACTATTAACCATATTTGGATTCAATATTATTCCTACTCAGTAGCTTTTAGAATAATTTGAAACATAACCGTTACCGCTGTCACAATAACACTTAGAAGTATACAATAGACCTTATTACCCACAATGCACCAGTGAGCAGCATATATAAATAGAAGAGCCAATACACAGCACACATGGCCTGAAGATTGCGTTCAAACATGAAACAAACTGTCGCTGCTTTGTGTTGACCTCAATGTTCAATTTATATTTTATAATTACATATGCTCTATCTCTGATATTGAGCGTTTTTGCACATAAATATAGCGTGCCTTAAAACTACATTTTTACCAATAATAGCACAATTATATGGATATTTTTTTTTAACTCCGGATAGATAAAGATTGCTATAGGCCGTCAGAAATATATAACTAAAGTGAAACTAAAAGTTGAAAACGTTGGTAAAATAATAAAAAGAAAAAAACTTTTCAAACGTCGCAAAAAGAGATATGAAACAGATTAAATGGTGGATAAGAAGAAAACCTGATTGACTAGTGATAGATATTTTATGAAGATTGTGTTTCGAATGTAAACAGGGAGAAAATATGAAGATTATTTAGAAAGATATGAAAGCAACCAAATTTTTAATGATGAATGTAGGGTTACATTGGAGAGACATGACGACTAGGCAACACTTTGGGTTCTTCAAGGAAATAATCAACCAGTACGACTTAGAAGAAAACAGATGAGTTTAATAATCTAGACTGGCATAGGTCGTTTCAAAATTGATGATAGTATCAAGATAAATATAGAGTATTATTTAAATTCATGGGCAAAAGAATTTTGAGTAGTACAGGTCGCAAAAACTGAGCTTTAAGCTAAAGTGCATATTCATGCAAAACAATTCTCCATCATATTCTTCAAAACTCACTATTGTCCATATTGCCAAAAAAGGGATTTTCAAAGATATAAAATTAAGGGAATATTACCCCAGCCTCCATATATATTGACCCAATATAAAACTTGTAGTCCAAGTTGTGGAGAACGAAAGAGAGCCTTCAGGCAAAAGAAGATGTTTGGGAAGAGTTCGAAAACTGCTGCAAGTTAAAGTTTTTTCACAAGCTTAATTCAAACATGTCTTTATGGCTGTTGCTCTAAAAATACTCCAGGCTATACGGAGGTTTTCCCTTATATATGGTGGAGGCAGGTTCGTAATCTTCCGGAGGGCACATTTTCTTGATTAAAAAACTCTCGAAAACCCAAGTCTGTATATGAAAATGTATAGTTAAAAAACAAAGACGTCCACTCAAGCACATGTATCCAGTAAATATAGGTACCACCACTGATTGGCTAAAAAATTAACATACCGTGATAAAAAAAATACCCCAAACTTTATAAAAAAACAATGTTTTGTAGTCAAAATCTATATGTTATTATTAAGAGGAAAGACCAAAGTATTTTTTTTTGATTATTAAATATTATTTACGATCTTTTTTAGAACGTTCAAAATTTTGGTTAAAAATCTCCTTTTTTTACGTCAGCGGCGGACCAAAGATTATTTAGAGTCTTTTTTTTGTGGTGAAAAAAACATTGATTTCGAAATTCTTCCAAAAATGAAATAATTGTCGGATTTTGATAAAACTTTCAGAACTTATTCACAAATTAATTAAATGATTTGCGAAATCTTTCTTTTTAGATAGATTTGTTAAAATATATTTTTACATTTGTTATCTGCCACTAATTTAATTCTAAGAAATTTCGAGAATTTGATTTTTTTAGTTAAAAGCAAAACTCTTTCGAGAATTTAAATCATCATTTTTTTATTTATTTATTTTATTTATTTATTTTATTTTATTTTATTTTATTTTTATTTTTTTTGTAAAACAAGAACACTAGATAAAGAAAATCTGCTTTGAATCGTAAAATAAAAAATGCAATGCCACTAAGACATTTTAATTGTTTTTATGAATAAGATATATTATAGGCACTATTGTCTTAAAAATAAAAAGTTTTTTCGATGATTAAGGAATTTTTACAAGAATAGTTTTCATTTTTTAAATTTTTTAATTAGAATAATTTATAAAGTTTTAAATGCTTAAAAATTCTATCTTACTTTTTGCCTTTTAGGTGATATTTTTTATTAAGTAAGAACTATATTTACTAAGCAGAAAGGAAAAGCTTAGTACAATTCATCGAACACCAATATTTTAAAAAGAGTTTTGAATGTTTTTTGTATACGCATAAACGTGAGGATTTTTGTAGATAAGGATTTTCATATACGACAGAAAATAAGAGCGATAACTACAGGAAATTTAAAGGCAAAGTATCTAAAATTCAATAAAACATTAAATTACGAAGAATATTTTTCAATTTTTTTAAGATTGGTGAGTAAATTATATAAAAAGCCAGTCACATTATATTCGTCAATTATTTTTTGCAGATATATCCACCGTAGAAAAACATTAAATAAACTTCCATCCATTCAAGCTGTCAACAGCTACTACCGTGTTAAAAACATATATTCTCCGATATTTTAAACTTATAATAATCGTTTCAATTAAGATTAATCAAACTTTAAATCAGGTAATATTTCGCAAACAAAGTTTTCAGAAACGTATATTTTGTTTTTGGAAGATTTTTTAACAAAGAGATTTATATTCTGATGAAAGATGGCTAAAAATAGCGCTAAAATCAGCAGTTTCAAATTTAAATTAGTTTTGAAATACAGTTTTGAAAGTATTTTGCTTATTAGAAATATTAAGTTTAATCTATTAACTTGAAATTAAAACTAAAATAAAAGCTTCAAGAAAGATTTTTCATTTTCTAAAAATTACTAAGACCAAAAAAGATAAACCTTACTAAGAGCTACAAAGGCAAACTTTACTAAGGCAAAAAAGATGAATCGTATTAAGAGCTACAAAGGCAAACCTTACTAAAACCAAAAAAGATGAACCTTGCTAAGAGCTACAAAGGCAAACTTTACTAAGACAAAAAAGATGAAGTTTTTATTACTAAGAGCTACAAAGGCAAACCTTACTAAGACAAAAAAAGATAAACCTTACTAAGAGCTACAAAGGCAAACCTTACTAAAGCAAAAAAGATGAACCTTATTAAGAGCTACAAAGGCAAACCTTACTAAGACCAAAAAAGATAAACCTTACTTAGAGCTACAAAATAAGCCATGTTAAGAGTTATGAAGACAAATGTTGCTAAAATTTAGAAAACCAAACCTTAATAAGAGGTACAAAATCAAACCTTAATAAGAGGTACAAAATCAAACCTTAATAAGAGGTACAAAATCATACCTCCCTTTGAGTAAAAAAGACAAATCTTGCTTAGCTACAAAGGACAGGATTCTAGGAAGAGTCATAGTCGTTCAAGTCCTGAATGGACATGGCACATAAAAGAAGATAAATAAGTTTCAAATATTAAATTCTTTGACGTGTGATTTCCCTGTTGCTCTACAGTCTTCCTTCAAACCAAGTTATCTCCGACACGATCTCACATTATACAGTGAAGCAATAATATAAAATTGTTAGAAGCCACCAATCTGTCAAACAACAGAAGAATTCTCCCGACTTATTGACCATAGCTTTGGGAGAACAGATGCAAGATAATGAACGAGCCAATAATCGCTAGCACTAGAATGTTTCTATGTTAAGAACAGGCAGTCTAGGCTTTTATTTTCTTTTATTTTTTCCTATCGACAGCGGCAACTTCGCCAGACACCAAACGCGGGAAAAGACAGTATTTAAAAGAGATAGTATCTTTGACAGTGGAAACGCGTAACTTACCAGCGCCTGCCTGTTTTATCTCATCTCATAAATACTAAATTACAAGCATCAAAAGAATATAAATAGTAGCAGAATTGTGAAAGGAATTCTATAAAACCAGAAATTCTACCATCCACCTTCTTTGTAAGAAGTGAAACGAATTCGTTATTACAGTGGACTGAGTTACCCTCTGAATACTCTGCGTATTACGAGTACTTCCGTTGCTCACGAAAGCATGTATGATATTTTACACACACAAACTCACAGGCTTACGGCCATATTATTGTTGGAACACCGGTTCTCGTACAATCACCAAAGTTAAGCAACGTCGAGTCTGGTTACTACCTTGATGGGCGACTACTAGGAATACCAGGTTCTATAAGCTTGGATGTGAGGGTGGTGTAATGGATAACGGCTCGAAAATTGGCGAGAAATCAGCGAGCTGAATTCCAATTCCATTCGGGTTCGTTATATTCATTTACGCTCAAATAGCCTTGGAAAAGATGTGTCCGCCTCTTTTCCCCCACCTATGGGTTAATTAGTAGAACTTGTAATAGTAGAAATTATTATTTACCCTAAAGATTCACACAATCTAAAAATATTTCCTGGCATTAAAATTACATGAAAAAGGTTGATAAGCCGTAAAAAAATCAATCATATATATACATACACACACACATATATATATATATATATGTGTGTGTGTGTGTGTATATGTGTGTTTAAACATATTATGTATCATTGCTTATAAAGGCACATATATAAATATACATATACAAAAAAGCCGACTATTTCAAATACTGGTAATTAATAGAAATCCAGTAATTCTTCATATATATATATATATATATATATATATATATATATATATATATATATATATATAATTGCCAATTCATGTTTCACGTCGAAACTCTCATTAAGCCCAGGAGTTTGGTTAATCTATCAAACTTATTAACACATCTGATACTTATACTTTATCATAATGAACGAACGATAATTCTAATGTTTATATGTTAAATTCTTAACACGCTAGAGTTCTTTTCCCAGATGTTATAGTATTTAAATTTAGAATCATTTTATTTTGACTTTAAAAGATGTGTATTATATACACAGGCCGATACACACTTTGTAAAATAAAAATGAGGGCATCTCATTCAATTACGAGTATCCAATATAACAACATTAGGAGTAATATATATATATATATATATATATATATATATATATATATATATATATATATAAAGAAATATAGTCTTAAGATGTGCTATATTTATGGGATAAAGTGCTCAATATCAAAAGATAGAGTGTAAATATAAAGTGAACATAGAATTCAACATTTAGAGGGCAACAGTCTGTTTCATGCTCGACGAAATCGTCAGGCCTGACGATTGCGTCTAGCATGAAACAGTCTGTCGCCTGTAAGTGTTGACTTGTGTGTCATTTATATATATATATATATATATATATATATATATATATATATATATATATATATATATATATATATATATATATATAGAATTAAGCACGAAAGAGTACAATTTCAATGTTCGTACCATTTAATTTAAAACAGAGCTCAGTACAAAGTGGAGCAATAATCTTTGTTTTAGGATATTGTAAAATTTACAATCGCCTGATAAGATGCGTTGATACGCATCGAAACACGACTGCAGTTGTGTAGCGATTTTGACATGTTTTTCGATGTAATGTCCTAAACTAAAGTGTATATATATATATATATATATATATATATATATATATATATATATATATATATATATATGCATATATAATTACATCATTATTGTAAATTTATAAGTATTATATAATTCGTAACTTATCAATTATTTAATTGCAGGTACCTTTAAAAATTCGCTTTAAGTAAGTATACCTGATGAAAAAGTTTAATAAAACTTAATAAAAACAAAGTTTTTTCGTAAAAATATTTATGTTGTTATAAAGAGGAAAGACTAAAAGATTTTTTGATTATTAAAATATATTTCGGATCCTTTTGAAAACGTTAAAAATTGTGGTTAATTTTTTTTTCTTGAGTCAGTGGGGAAACCGTAAATTTGTATAGGAAATTTTAGCGTCTTTTTGCGGGAAAAGCACATTGATTTGGAAATACTTGAAAAAAATCAAATATTTTAGAAATCCTTTTTTTTTTTTAGATAATTATGGTAAAACTATTTTTCTTTGATCTTTTATCTACCACTTATTCAGTTTTATGAAATTTCGAGAAATTAAATTTCTAACTCTGAATGTTTATATTAATTAAAAACAGAACTCCTTGTAGAATTTAAATTCTCCAATTTTTTGTCAAAACAGGAATCGCAGTTACCGAAAACTGCTCTGAGTCGCAAAATAAAAAAATGCAATAAAACAATATTTAATTAAAAATGCTTTTAATTATTTTTTATAAATATGATATATTATAGACACTATGGTCTTAAGTAAAAAAAGATTTCGATGAATAATGAATTTTTACTAGAATTGTTTTCATTTTCTTGAATTTTAATTAGAATAATTTATAAAGTTTGAAATCTTTTAAAATTCTGTATTAATTTGTACAGGTTAGGTGGCACTGTTATTAAGTAAAAACTGTATTTACTAATCATAAACGAATAATCTTACTACAATTCACCGACCCCCGGTATTTTAAAAAGAATTTTGTGTGTGTGTGTATATAAACTTGCCGATTTTTGTAAATACGGAGGTACATACATGACATCATCAGAAAATAAGAGCGTTAACTATAGTTAATTTAAAGTCAAAGTACTTAAAAATCCAATAAAAAACTAGATTACGGAAAATATTTTCCTAATTTTTTATGATTAGTCGGTAGTTCAGAATTATAGGAAAAATTCGTTCACGTTATATTCGTTTACAAATATGTCCCACCTATAGAAAATTGGTTAAATTTCCGGTTGTCAATCTGTCAATAGAGTTGACAACACCTAATAAAACCAACTACCTTTGTGCTAACAAAATGCGATATTTTAAACTAAAAGTAGTATTAGTTTCAGATCAGATTAATTAAACTTTAAATCAACTAATATTCAAACAGTATATTTTAATTTTGAAAGAGGTTTTTAATAAAGAGAAAATGGCTGACAATGCTTAAAATAAGCGATTTAAAAACATCTTTCCAGTTAATTTAAATTAGTTTTGAAATACATCAAAGTGTTTTGCTTATTGGAAATATTAAATTTAGTCTATTAGCTTGAAATTAAAACTAAAATAAAAGCTTCAAGAAAGAATTTTCATTTTTAAAAATTTATTTGAAACCTTAGGTATCGCAATTCCTTTGGAGACACCTATTTAATAGTACATTTTTAAATTATTTTTTTTTAATTTAAAATTTTTGATTTACGCCAAGAATATTAAATGTATTTTTCAGATTAAACTGTGGCTATATTTATCGCATATATATACATATACATACATACATACATATATATATATATATATATAATATATATATATATATCCAAATGTAAAAGAACGAAAAGAATATAAATTCAAACATTCATAATATTAATTCAAAAAAGGGCTCAATACAAGAGTAGAGCAATAGATATTTATTATAAACTGTTACATTAGAACATGCAATTTACCACGACAAAAATGCATATTTGTTTTTATGTCTATGTATGCATATCTAATGTTACGCAAATACAAAATTAAGTTGAGCGTAATTTTGAAATTAACCCAAGCTGTGTCCAGTGGCCTAAACGAAATTTAAATTATTTCATTTAATATATTTTCCACTGATGTGATTTAGAAAAGATTGAAAAAAAAAAAACTTGGAACGAAAACAAGAAAATAAACTAAAACCAGTGAAAGCAGAAAAAAAAAATTTGCACTCTTTACTAGAAAGAACTTTCTCGGCTTTCTTCACAGCTTATCCGCGGTTAACCCAATCAACAAAAGATTCGTGTTTAAATTTTTATAAAAATAATATTTTGTAATACTTTAAAGGAATGAAATAGAAACAAAAATAATGGGTATATGTTTTTTACTAATGACAGTATTTTGAAAATATATATTTAAAAACTCTGGTCTATTTAAATCTTCTTTAAAGACGTAAAATTCTGAGTCATCACATCACTATGGATTTTGATTTATAGATTTAAGTAAATATTGACTTTCTAACAGCGTTTCTCAACTGGTGTGCCCGGCCACACTAATGTGTCCTGAAATGTGGCCAGGTACGCCCCATGTTAACAAAAGAGTAATTTATGAATTATTTTTATATTTAAAAAATCTTTATTCTTTAAAACGCTTGAGACACCAAGCAATTTAATGACTTAAAAACAAATGCCTATTTCAGGAAACTTCTTTATTATTTTCCTGTTTTCATATTTCGTGACTAATTTTTCCTTATTAAAATTTCAAATGCACCCCAGCGTTTTATTTAGTCTACAAGTGCAACCTGAAGTGAAAAATGATAAGAAACACCGTTCTAGATGTTAATTTGATAATGATTA
>CAHIKZ030005599.1:1980000-2005000 GCA_903632075.3 Acanthosepion pharaonis
ATGCGAACATAGTGATGAACAGTCTGAATTAGTTCCGAATTTGGAGAGAGAGAGAGAGAGAGAGAGAGAGAGAGAGAGAGAGAGAGAAGGAACAGACAAACAAACAAAGTAAAAGAAAAAAGAAATATGGTCATTGAAAGAAAAATATTGTGATAGATAGATAGATAGATAGATAGATAGATAGATAGATAGATAGAGAAAGAAAGAAAGAAAGAAAGAAAGAAAGAAAGAATGAATGAATGATGAACATTGAAAACAATATAGAAGGCCAAGAAAAGAAAGAAATTGAAGCAAACAAACGAAAAGAAAGAAAGAAAGAAAGAAAGAAAGACAGACAGACAGAGGTGAAAAGAGATAGGGAAATGCTAAAGAAGGAATGAAAATCAGAAGATATGAAAGAATACAAAACCTGACAAGGACCTAAGAGAGGAGGGAAGAATAAAAGAAAAGGCATGATGAATAAGGAAAAGAGAGAAAAAAGAAAGAAAGAAAAAAGAAGGAAAAAAGAAAATTAATAAGAAAGGTAATGTAAGAAGAAAAGAAAAACACGCAAGAAAGGAAATAAGACCAAACGAAGTTGAAATGAGGAAGAAAAAAAAGAATATGAGAAAAAGGAATAAAAATCAGAATACATGAAAGAACAAAAAAAGAAAGCGAAAAAGAATGAAAATAGAAAGAAGAGAAATAATGAAAAAGAAAGAAAGAAAAGCTTATTTTCCTTGGAGTCCTTCTGAACTTTGTGACTGATGTTTATTAAGGAAAGCGTGTCAAACCTTAAGAAGTTGGAACAAAAAAGAAGTAACCCTAACACCAACCTTCTAAACCCCTTCTCTTGTCTGTTCGTCTCTCCCTGACCAACAACAACAACATATAAAAGTTTAAAACCAAACTCAACAATCATCTCTTAAAAAAAAATTAAAAATAAAAAAAAGGCGGGGAAATGAAAACTTTAGTCTCTGCATTTGAAGTGAATCCAAATAAAGAATTCGCGCCAGAACTCCCCGAAAGGTTAAGTGCAGGCATCGCTCAACATGCCACGCCATGTTTGTAACATAAAACAGGAAATTAATTCGGACCACATTTAACGTCAACCCACCAATACTTATTTAAATTGGACCATTAACGAGAACCCCGCCGGTTAATTACATAAATAACAGTTGGATAAAAATACAAACAAAAAAAAAAAATAAGTAAAATAAGTCATCTTTAATTTTTACAAGTATGGATTTTGATTGATTGATTCGTTTTCTACGGCTTACCAACCCTTTGATGGTTATTTAAAGCCAGAAAATATTTTTAGATTGTAAGAATTTTTTGTGAGGGTGGATATAATAATGATTTAGTGACACAAATGTTGCTAATTAACCCATAGTTGGGGAGAAGAGGTGAGCTCGTATCTTTTCCCAAGGCTTTTTGTACGTGACGGAATGTAACAAACTCGATTGGAATTCGAACTTGGCTCGCCGATTTCAAATTTTCGAGCCGTTATCTATTACCCTACCCACACATCCAAGCTCACGGAAACTGTTATTCCCAAGTGGCCACCCATCTAGATATTGATCAGGCTCGACGTTGCTTAACTTTGGTGATCGTACGGGTAACGGTGTTTCAACGTGATGCAGCCTTAAGTATTTTGTTACTTCACAGATATAATAAACACAAAGTCAAAGTTCAAAATACTAAACGTCGTGTGATTATTATTGCTTAAATGTTTCTTCTTTTGTTTTAAAGGTTCACATGTACTTTTTCAGGACGTAAGCGATCACGGATCTCCACAGGTTCTTTTTCCTTTATTATCTGTGAGCTCCGACGATAGTAAAGTGCTTTCCCATTGCCTTTTTCCCGCGGTTTTGAATAAGGAATGAACATTCTAGACTGGTTATCATTCAAGGCTAGAGAGCCCAGTCTACCTCACTATTTAACTCATAGCTGGAATGGCAATAGGAGATAAATCTATGCCTAGCCGAAACGTGCGTATAAGAGTCTCATCGATTCCACTTTGTCCACTAATAATCCGTACATAAATCACACATCCTAGGTTAGACTATTTATTCCATAACATACAGAATTGTGACCTAATGATTTTCTAAGCATAGTTTAGATGTGGCACAAGCATAGCTTATATGTGGCACCCAGTGAAGATCGAACTCACTACTCAGTTATAACTGATTTAGCAAGACAAGCTTGCTAACCGTTACACCACGTCGAAGTGGCCCACAAATCCTAGATTAGGTTAGATTAGTGGATTTTTTATATCCATTAATTCCTTAGAAATATATATAAATATATATATATTGAACTACTGAACACTTTGTTGTCATGAGTCACGCTAACTGAACCAAGACAATTCCAATTTTTGGCAGCAAAATATTTATGATCTTCAAATTTTGGCGCAAAAATTATACCTGATCACGTGATCATAATCAACCAACTAGGTTGCATTTTAAACAGATAGCAATCTGAGACCCCTTTTTTTGCATAAAACGGAAAAATTATCCAACTTCAGATCGACGCGTGACATATCATGTCATAGCCGTATGTCTCTCCATCACAGTTTAACTTTTGAAAATCATAGAACTGCAAAACCGTTCAAGTTACACTAAATAAATATTCTTTAAGACTCCAGTTGCATTTTCAACTTTGTTTTCCAATATATCAGTGTGGTTTATATATTAAAAAACTCACTTTCTTATACAATATATATATATATATATATATATATATATATATATATATATATATATATATATATATATATGTATATGTATATATGTATTTAAAAATAAATTTCAATTCTAAAATAACTATAACAGAGCGCGTGTGTTTTTAAAAACCATTATCATAACGGAATGCAAATTTTATCGCAGTTGTAATAAGTTTGTCTTTGTAATTTACCCCCTGAAGATGATCTTAAAAAAGATGGAAAGTACTTGAGTTAAGAAAAAAAAAATCTACGGCGCCTTCCCTGATGAATTTCATCTTAATATCAAAAAACTGATTAGACAACCGGAAAGGTACAATAGAAAAATAATTTGACACATTATGTCTATATTATTCAATGTAACATGTTTAAATAAATGCATAAAGATATACTTCACATATATATATATATATATATATATTGAATAATAAAAAATATTAAAAAATTAAAATCTTCAGACACACTGGGTTGTAGATTAATATTCTTTCGTTTTTTATTATTATTATTTCATTTAGATTCCTCGACTAGTTTCTGCCAAAATGGCCATCATCATCAGAAGAAATATTTCTGCTTGCTGGTAGCAGTAAACTAGAAATGAATCTATCTATCTATCTATCTATCTATCTATATATATATATATATATATATATATATATATATATGCAGTGAACTACAGAAATGAATATATATATATATATATATATATATATATATATAGAGAGAGATAGAGAGAGAGATAGATAGATAGATAGATAGATAGATAGATATATATATATATAATATATATATATATATCCGAAGCGATGAGAACGGAAGTAATATATAAATTCCAACGTTCACAGCATTAATCCAAAAGAGGGCTCAATACCGATAGTAGAGCGATAATTATTTATTTATTATAATTTTATCATATAGACAAAACCATTTTTTTTCTTTTCAAACAAATGGAAAAAAAGAAATGACGTTTCACACACGGCTTGCCTACGAGCAGGATTGTTCATAACGATTTTCGATTCTCACCCGTCGAAGTGCAGTGAAAATGCACTGAAACCAAGTTGCATCTTTGTAGGGAGTAAAATGGTTTTGTCTATATGATAAAATTATAATATATATATATATATATATATATATATATATATATATATATATATATATATATATATATCAAAATTGCTGCATGTACGGAAGAAGAGTAATCATTTGGTACGGCATGCTTTTATTTTAAGAATTTCTTTCAAAGTCCGATTATTTCATTTCACATTCATGATACTTATATAAAAATTCCCACCGGCATGATTATTCCAGACGGGACTTGGTATTTGGTACAAGAGATTAATTAAGTAACGAGTACGTAATGGGTTGTAAGCACTGGCTGGTGTACTTCTGTTCAACTCTCTTCTTTTTCGTATTCAAATTCTCTTTACAGAAGATGATAATGCAATTGCCAAATATCCTTTCGTGCAAACACTGAGGTCGCCAAGCGTCAGCGGTTTTGCTTCCTCATCATCAAGCCTATTCCATTTAAAAGGAGTTCAAACCTCCGGGGAAGTTCACTCCTTGCTTTCCCACTGTGCTTTACACAAAACCGTTTTCACACTCAGTGATTGACTGGTTATGTGAGAGAGATAAAAGAAGAAAGATGCGACTAAAGAGTGAAAGAAAAACTAAAACGGTCATTCATATATATATATATATATATATATATATATATATACACGCACACACACACACACAGTGTGTCCCATAAAATGTACTCACTTTTTGATTTCGTCATCAGCTTGAATATTTATAAACAGCCATTTAATTTAATTTAATATTAAATTAAAAATAAGCACCTCCACAAAAAACGCGATACTTAAAGTTTAAAATGTATTTTCCCAAATGAAAAATTTTTCTTGAAGCTTTTATTCTAGTTTTAATTTCAAGCTAAAAGATTAAATATAATATTTCCAATAAGCAAAATGTTCTGCTGTATTTCAAAAACTAATTTAAATTGACTGAAATGAGTTTTGTTGTTGTTTCGTTTTGCTAAAATAGTTGATTAAAAAAATCTTCCAAAAATAAAATATACTTTTCTGAAACTTTATTTGGGGAATATTAATTGCTTTAACGTATAATTAATCTGATTTGAAACAAATATTATTTACTTTAAGTTCAAAATATCGCAGAAATGCATTTTTAACACGACTGTCGCTGTGTTTTTAACCCGACAGTAGCTGTTTTGATTGGTGACAGACTGATGACAGTTCTAATGTTGTTCTACGGAGACTTTATCTGTAAAATTAAAGAAAATAACGTGAGCGCCTTTGTTTTTATATATAATTTTAAGTACTCAATAATCTTTAAACTTTAGAAAAATGTTCTCCGTAATCTAATGTTTTATTGAATTTTAGAAATGTTGACTTTAGATTTACTATAGTTATCGCTCTTATTTTCTGATAAATCGTGTATGGCCGTCCGTACTTACAAAAAACGGCCCGTTTAAAACACATGCAGAGATAGATTACAAAGATTTCTTTCATTTCCTTTCAAGACGTGGGTATTCATGGCTCTCCACGACTCCCTGTCTTTTGTTACTCTAAATAACATTTTTACTCATTGTCTCCCTTGCTTCTTTTGCCTTCAGTATGTGAGTGTTAAACTATTACCATTATCAATGTCTTGAAGAATTCTTCCTTCAATCTGCATGTTACCTTTTATAGCAAAACTCAGGTCGTTCTTTACATTCTACGACAATTAATTTATATTCTCTAGCCTAATCCGTAAGACGCTTTCCATGTGAGACTCCCAACAATACAAAATTTACCCAGGATCTAACTGATAATTTTCTGATCTATAGTGCTTACTCAACGGTTGTAGAATGTAAACAAAACCAGCGTTGTGATCAAAAGTGAGAAAAATAAGATTAAGTATGAAGTGTATCAAACACTTTTTCCTTTGTATTTGTTTTGGTATAATTTTTAATTAATATCTTTTCAATTCTATTTTGTACCTGTGAAATAACAGAACCATATAAATATGTTTTACTTGTAAAGTTCTGAGGTAAAGCATTAAAAATAAAATATAGAGAGAAAAAGAGAGAGGAGGGAAAAGGAAATAGAGATAAGTGTAGGAGAGAGAGAATGAGAGAGGGAAAGGAAGAGAAGTGTAGGCGAGAGATAGAGAAAAAGAGTGAGAAAGAGAGAGAGAGAAAAAGAGAGGGAGAGGAGAGAAAGAGAAAAGGAGAGAGATAAAGAGAGAGGGGGAGAGAGAGAAACAGAAAAGGGAAAGAGAAAGGGAGAGAGAAAGACAGTGAGAAGTGAAGGAGAGAGACAAAAATGAGAGAGAAAGTGGGAGAGAAAAACAGTGAGAAGTGTGGGAAGAAAAGGAGAGAGAAAAGGGGATAAAAAGAGGGAGAAGAGAGAGAAAGGGAGAGAGAGAAAGAGAGAGAAACGGAAAAGGAAATGAAGAGTGAAATGAAGAGAGAGGGAGAGAAAGAAAGACAGAAAGGAAGAGAGAAAGAGAGAGGGGAGTGTAGGAGAGAGAAAACGAGAACGTGAGAAAGAAAGAACTAGAGAGAAAGGAGGAGAGAAAAAAAAGGTGAAAAAGAGTTAAAAAAGAGAGAGAGAGACTAAAGGAAAGTAAGGGAGAGCGTGAAAGAGAGAAAGGGCAAAATAAAAGGAAAGTGAAAGAAAAAGACACATATGAGTGTGCGTTTTTCTGAGGACAGAATCACCAAAAATGACATAATTGATCATGCCAATCAAAGGAGTGAAACTACCATCAAACATCAGCAACTTCGATCGATAGTATTCCGAATGAATAACGAAAGTCACCCGAAGCAACTCCTCTATTCGAAACATCAGACAAGGATAAACAAAATGTGGTAAAAAAGAAAATACAGCGATCGGCCCAAGGTTAACGTCCATCAATTTATCATTCAGCCGTCAAATTATGAAAACTCCGCGTGTGAACAGCCAAGATGGAGAAGAATTTGCTATAATGGAACGAAAAATTGCAGATCAAATGTAGATCAGACGCAGGAGCCAAGTGAGAAGCACACAAGCAGCGACAAGATGAAGGCATCCACAACTCAAACATGTCTGGACAATTTCCTTGCTTTTATATGGAAGAACATAACTTTAATGGATTTGACTTCAGAACCATCAAAGAAAACATCTTGGACCTCTTTTCAACAACGAGAATCACCGAAGAACTCTTTATGTGTGTGTGTGTGTGTGTGTGTGTGTGTGTGTGTCTCTC
This sequence comes from Acanthosepion pharaonis, assembly GCA_903632075.3. Classification (NCBI taxonomy): domain Eukaryota; kingdom Metazoa; phylum Mollusca; class Cephalopoda; order Sepiida; family Sepiidae; genus Acanthosepion; species Acanthosepion pharaonis. The sequence goes on from CAHIKZ030005599.1 coordinate 1,986,944, forward strand.
TCTCTCTCTCTCTCTCTCCATATATATATATATATATATATATATATATATATATGTGAGAGAGAGTTTCAGTAAAGCATATATATATATATATATATATATATGCACCAAAGCTGAGTATCATTTACCATGTATTCAATTGTGAAAGCAGAATAACATATATCATGCGTTTATTACTTCAAAGCTCCCAAGAAAATTAAATTTCAGCATTAAATGACCCATAAGAAGTTGATATGCCACTAAATACACAAATCAATCAGTCCATGTTCGTACGGATGGCTAGTTAATCCCTGATGCAGACACCTACTCAAGCACATTAGTATTTCTTCAAGCCCACACAGTAGCAACCTGTGGTTTGTACTGCCAACTATACTGATCAGACCCTAGTTAAAGATTCTGGAAGAGAGATAGAACGCAACTCTGGCATGATCAATGGTTGAACCAGGCCAATAAGCTCAAAAACCCTCGGTCACGAAGACTGGTGACTTCGTGCTAGCATAACCAGCGAGTGATTTCGAACAGTTTCGTCTACGTGGCTTTCACACACTTACTAATGCCATCCAGAAGTCACCTCTCTGATAAATCGACTAGAGTGGAATTTGAACCCGGCTCTCATTATCGGAACGCTGAAGCTCTAATCACTTGGTCATATACATTACCGAGATCACAACATTCTGCAGTCCAATGATGAATAAAAAGCATGTATTTTATATATATATACTTACACATATCATACTCACTCACTCCCTAAGAACTAAATAACACACACACAGACAAACACTAAACAGAGACACATCCCCTCCAATAAAACTGTCAAACTGACCAGAGAATTGAGAATAATATGTATCTATCCAGCTCTTATCTCAAATAACAACTTAAAAGAGACTGTTTGACCAACACAAGGATTGTTAAAAGATTCATGTTAAAAAGATAAAAAAACAAAAAAAAAAACAAATGAAAACTACAGACAAAAGTTCATTTTCTCCATCAAGACATTCATTTCTGTAGTTTAGTGCTACCAGCAAGCAGAAATATTTCTCCTCCCGATGATAGTCATTTTGGTCGAAACTAGTCGAGGAATCTAAATGGAATAATAATAAAAAAAAACGAAAGAATATTAATCTACAACCCAGTGTGTCTAAAGATTTTAATTTTTTTATTGTTCAATATATATATATATATATATACAGAGAGAGAGAGAGAGAGAGAGAGAGAGAGAGAGAGAGAGAGTTAATACAAATAAAATTTGTCAACTGATTGATGTAAAATTAGTCACCTTGACTCCAGAGTTTCGGAGTCGAACCTTTTGGTTATCCTTCGTAAAAATTCAGAAAAAAAGAAAGAGAGAGCGCGAGAGAGAGTGAGAGACAGACAAACAGAGACAGAGACAGAGAGACAGGGAAAGGCTGAATGGTGCTACCTAAATGTCCGGGAAATTATTTAAACAAATGCATCCGCATATGCCAGCATTTCCCACGTCTCACCGGATATTTCATACAACTTTGGAAATCACTTTATCTGGAAATAAAGGACCTCGTTTCCTATGATTGTTTCCTTTGAGGAACCCATTTTACGTCTTTATTTGTTTTTGGTAGCACACAGACATATATATATATATATATATATATATATATATATATATATATATATATATATATATAAAATATATATATATATAAAAGCGGAAAAAAAAGACAAATACTCACGAGACCCAACACGTACGCACATCCACGCTCACATGGGAACGTACATCCGCACAGACGGACCCATGCCCGCGCGTGCGCAAATGTACACACGTACACAAACAATACAGAAAAACTTGCACCAATAAGTGTATAACAAAAGAAAAATCGAGAAATATAAGCAGTCAATTGCTGATATCCCCTGTAGAGTGGACGGACATATTCATGCGAGCGAGCACGCGTCTGTGTGTATGCGTGTGTTTCAAATTTGGTATTTACGGTCAGCGTTTATTTTGTATAAGTATGAAATAAGATTTATGAGACCTTCTGACTCTGATGAGCTACACTGCACGAAACCTTTACCATGGTTGGTTCATGAGTTTTTTTTAACATTTACTAATTCAGTTTAGAACATAAACTAATTTACCAATTAATTTTAGATTATAAACATATATAGATAATCTGTATACAGTGTAACCCGGATATAAGAGAGTTGTCGGGACCGGAGAAGAAGTCTCTTATATCCGGGTTTGGTCTATTTTGTTTAGGTAAGTATGGCTCTAATTTGGGACCAGAGAAAATCTCTCTTATATCCGGGTTTCTCTTATATCCGGGTTACACTGTATATGTGTATGTGTGTGTTTCTTACACACAATCACATTATGTTAGTGTGTACACGTGTTTGAGTAGACAACCCTATTTGCTTAGAAACAGTGAAATTAATCTACCTGCCTAGATCATCGAAAGTATTATTACGTACCTTTTAACAGGAATGAAATCTGTATTTACGTCTTTTTTACTAGAAAAATCACCTTTGCATTATTTTATACTCATAAGAAATATTGTCGGATTAAAAATCTGTTAATAGCTTGAATTTTATATATGTGTCTGCGTCTGTGAATGTTTATTTTTGTATCGACGTGCGTGCTACGTAAAGATTATATTGTGTGCATTCTCTGAGCTGAATTCTCGAAGAAAATGAGAAGAAAAATCGTGACAATTTAGCGAAAGGAATACACAACTTTATTGTGCATGAAATGCTTCAAAGGGTACCAAACTGTTAAAAATATTAAATTGAGGAACCTAACGTTTGTTTACTTCCCCTTTTCTTTCTTTCTTTCTTTTTACAATCAAAAATAGTTAAAATATGATTTTTATATTTGCTGTATGTAAATTAAAGCAAAAATAAGCATAAAGCTACCCTTTAAAATGAGTTTTCTCGCTTTTTTACCCGTCTGATGTGCATGTTCATACAAAAAACGTTTCTCGCCGTTTAAAGGTTAATTTCAAAAATAAATAAATAAAATTTTGACATTAACTTTATTGAGCAATTTACGATTTTGTTCAGCTATCTTCTGCCATCTTTCATCGTAATTAAAACACAAGAGCTTTAGTTTTCAGGTCATTAAAATATATAAAAGTAGCTTTTTTTCTATTGGGTTAGCCTCAGTTAATTGACTAAATGTGTCGATGCACACATCTATACAAAGGTTACAGTTCATTTGTGATGATGAAAGTCTTCCATAAAAGAAATACTTTTTGAGATAATTTATTTTAAGTTTTGTCTATCTTTCCCCTACTCCGTACCAACAGGAAAAAAAGGTATTGAGTATTTGGACAAAAAAGGTAAGGATGAGTGTTGATATTTCGAGGAATTAGGGTTGAAAGAAATAGATGAAAAAGTGATGGTTACTGAAGACAAGAAATAAAAGACACATCAACACTTATAGGTCGAGAGTCTAGATTCACTATCCGGTTTCTTTGATTATTTTTTCCCTTTAAATGACAGCAGAACTCCAACTTTAAGTGACCACATAACTACTTCCTTTTGACACAAATCAAGACCTGACTTAAGACTCGAATAGGTTATTTCTGGTCAATTAACCAAAAAGGAAAATTGTACGCCTCCAAATATTCTTAGATTTTTCTTTCGTTTTTTATTATTTTTTAATACACATTCACGCATTTATATATATATATATATATATATATATATATATATATATATATATATATATATATATATACATAATAATAATAATAATAATAATGGGCTCTCTCCGTCGGTTTCGACGTATGAGGATCTGACAGCCTATTGATTCCGTTATGAAAGTTTGAAAAAAAAAAAGGAAAATTGTCCGCCTCCAAATATTCTTAGATTTTTCTTTTTTTTTTTTATTATTTTTTAATACACATTCACGCATTTATATATATATATTATATATATATATATATATATATATATATATATATAATGGACTCTCTCCCGTCGGTTTCGACGTATGAGTATCTGACAGTTCATTGATTCCGTTATGAAAGTTTGTGCGATAATCTTAAGTGGCATTTAAGGCCCGCTAGTGATTTACAAAGGAGGCCACATATGGAGCAAGTGTGAGGATTGTGAGATGAGATCACTGTTAGATTGGGTGACCTTTTAGATCTTGCTCTCACTTCTTGAAGATTATTCAGACAAGCAGATTGAAAATTACTGAGTCCACTAAAACACGTTGATCTCCATTCTACCCGCTCCAATGCTAAGCGCTCATGGGTGTTATGTGGTATATTGACTGCTGTCAAGTTGCCAATTTGACTTTATCAAACTAATCAGATTTATTATTAAGGCAGACGTAAATAGTTGTGTCATCCGCTTACATATCAAATTGAGTAATCATGACATCAGGAAGGTCGTTGGTGAAAATTATGGACAACGTATGTCCAAGGATAGAGCTCTGGGTGGGGGGTTACACTTGCATTCAATTCAATGGTTAATTTAAAAAGTAAATAAAAAAATGGCATTAACTTTTTTGAACAATTTCTTTACTATATTCTTCAACTATCTTCTGCCATCTTTCAGGCAACTTTATAATTCCATATTCCCAAAGCTTTCTAACTTTCTCATTAAAGTACCACTCTACGTTTATTTTGCCTTTTTTCCAGGTAATTGATTTTTTTTCCCACAAAATCAACTCCTTTAAGTTATTGGTTGGTTATTTTTGTTTAGCAGCATATCGACACCTCTATGGGTTATTTAATGCCGAAATCTAAATATGAAAATTCAAACTTAATAATTACTTTAAGAGAATGACATTATTTCATGATTAAATTATAATCACTTAGCTACATTTTTTTTAACCAAATAATCTTACAAAATCAGGCGAATAAAGAAAACTTGTTTCTCCTTATAAGGAATGAGATTAATCATAGCAAATTGTGTTTTTTTTTTTTTTGTTTTTTTTTTTGACAATTTATGCTAAAACTTCAATTTTAACATAAAATGTATTGCTGCTCATTTTGATATAAAAATCTATTGCTGGTATTATATATATATATATATATATATATATATATATATTAGGTTGGTGCGAAAATAATGACGTAATAATGTCGTTTTTTGACGTTAAAAATACGTAAAAAACGACATTATTACGTCATTATTTTTGCACCAACAAATATATAAACGTATTGTTGATAATTTTTAAATAAAATATATTGCTGGTGTTTTCCTAGTATTTTGATTTCTATTGGGACAGGTCAATATTTGCCCCTAGTTGGGATCCTAACAGCTGCTACTACCCGGGATCAGGGTGTATGTGGGAACAACAGCAACAAAGAGATGGCTCCACGTTCCTCAAAACCTCCAATCTTCAGATCAGAGGCCTTACTGCCAGATGTAGTAGCACTATCCAATCCTTTAAAGATCAGAAAGAAAGATAATCTCAAGATGGAATATCCAATCAAATCGGCAGATGCGTAGAAATTACTACTTTTTTTTACAATGATGTACAAGGCCCGGGAGACACTTGAGGCAGAGTGTTACAGAGTAAGAGGTATAGTTTATGTGGATAGATGGGGAAGATAACGGTTGTCTCTAGACTTAAACAAGTTAAGATTGTATTGATCTGGGAAACATCCTCGGATGAGTCGGTTTCACAAACCAGCAATTCGTAAGAAGGAGCTTGCTTGAGTGGAACTTACATCTCACCAATAGAATACGAAGGGAATGGGGGCGGCTCGCTACAATGTGTGTGGTATAGCCGGGCATAGCCGGGGAAGTTAGAACTTCTGGAACAAAGGAATGTAATTCGTCTGAACACTTTCCATAGAAATAGCGATAGAGCAGCAAGAGGCTTGCGGTGTTTCGACTTCAAGAAAGAGGTGGTAGGGTGGGAAATAATTTGTCGCCGCAAGTTTTGAAAAGATTAGGATCTTAAAGTAAAATAACACCTGATAAATACGATTCCTTTATGAGTCATATTTATGGTTTCAAAAATATGGTTTCAAAAATATTAGTACTGTATTTTCCGGCTTACAAGACGCACCTTCTTTTTTTTTTAAATACCCTGAAAAATACGTCTTCCAGGACGAATGTAAGGCACGCCCAGGCTCAAGTAAACTTGGATGGTCACCTAACTGGCTTGACTATTAGGGACGTCGATTTGTATGTTGATTCATTCCACTATAATGTTAGCTATCTATCTAATTCAGCCTTTTATATGATGTAACATCAGTACTTAGTTGTTAAAAGTATTTCCAAGATTATAAAACTTCCTGGAGCCGAGCCACAAGCTTAAGAATGATCTGTTTACTATCAGCTGCGGGAGCCTTTCTGTTCTTGACTAGAATGTCATTACCATAAAAAACAAAATCGAACGAGTGATTAATGTAAACAATACATGGCGCCAGTATGTGAGGGACGTATGGTGAATGTATTGTTTTATGAGAATGATTTTTTTTTCTTAGAAATTTCTTTCAAATATTAGGGTGCGTCTTGTAAGCCGGAAAATACGGTAATCGCCGCTGGAATGTGATAAAATTGAAAATTTGTAAGAAACTTATGAACAACATTTCTTCTCTTTTGTTCTTTTTTTCCCACTCTCTATATTTCTTATTTCCTTTTTCATCTAATACAAGTCTTAGGCTCCACTCCATGTAAAGGGTTACTGAATGAGGTTGTTATATATGGGCGTGAGAGGAAGAGAAAAGCTCAGTTTATGAGGTTATGTAGGAAATTCTCCCCACCACCCCACGGGATGTTTCACGTTGAAACATCAGTTCACGTACCATCACCGAAGTTAATCAACGTCCATTGGTGACCGTTTGATAATACCAGGTGCTGTAAGTTTTGATGTGTGGGTGGTGTAATGGAAAATGTCTTAGAATTGTAAATCGAAAAGCCGAGTTCGAATTCTTGTTGGGTTTGTTATATTCACTTACCTTGGGAAAGACTTATATCACAAGATCATTATTATCTAAAAAAAAAATTATTTTCTGGCTTTAAATAACCTGGAAAAGGTTTATAAGCCGTAGAAAACGAATCAGTTAATCAATAATTCTCACTTCTAGCTCTTTCTTTCTCTTTGCTTTTATTTCTATCTTTTACGCTCTCTTCCTTTCCCACTCATCTTCTCTCCCTTTCTTTCTGTTTTTGCTTTATCTTTCTTTTTCGATCACTCTTTCTTTCTTTCTCTTTCTCGCTTTCTTTCTCTCTCTATTTCCTTCTCTCCTTTTTTTTCTTTTTCTCCGTCTCTTTCGCCCTCTCTTCCTTTCTCTATCTTTCTCTTTTCCTTTCTGTTCCCCACTTTTGCTGTCTCTCTTTTCCTTTTCCTCTGTCTATTTCGCTTTCTCTTCCCCACCTCTCTCTCTCTCTCTCTCTCTCTGTTTCTTTTATCATTTTCCCTTGATAATTTGTTGTCATAAAAAGAAAATATTTCATTTGTAAAGTCATTAGCCAATGGCGACTTCGCGTTGTTGATAAATAGCTCTCATTCATAACGGTGACAATCATATGATCCGGTTTTGGCACAAACAAAGACTGACAGGCCGAGGAAGTTCAAAGCTAACTTCAATGAAATCCGTTTGTCAAGTGAAAAAAATATAAAACAGTAGAACATAGTTCATCTCGTGCTCCTCCAAAAAGTGAGTTCAAAAAAGGTCAAGAAGAATTACTCATATAAGTTATCATTAACTGGATACAAGGTTAAAAATGCTGAAAATTCATTAAATACCAATGTTGGGGTTTTTTAAATCGTGTTTAAAATGTCTTTTAAAATATCCAATTCTTCATGTTATTCCTGTACCGTTTTCATCTTCAAAAAAAAAAAAAAAAAAAAACAGGATTTGCTCAAAATAATATCTGATAATCTGTGATGATCCCCGACGGCTTGATAATCTCCCTCACACCCTCTCTTTGTTGCTCTATCTTTCTCTCCTTCCTCTTTTCTCTCTCATCTCTCTCCATCCATCCATCTCTCTCCCTTTCTCTTTTTCTGTTTCTCCTCTATTCCAGCTAATTTTATTCACTTTATTTATGACTCTACCTCTCTTCTAAGAGAGAAAATGTATGTACCTGTTAGAGAGGGAGACAAAGAGCGAACAAAATGAAAGAAAAGGAATGAGAGAAAAATATGAGAATATATATGGGGAAAAAGAGAAAAGTTGTTTTATTCATGAGAATTTTTTAATCAATTCACCTCAAGAAAGGCGATTATGCCACAATGACACAAGAAGTTACTGGGAATGAAAAAGAATGAGAAGACTTTAGACGTAACCAGAAAACAAATAATAAACAGGAAACAAGGGATAAATCTCTATTCCTGTTCAAAAGACTGTGGAGGAGTGTGAACCGGGCAATAGGCGAATCTATCTACTCCTATTGAGTAAAAAACAACAAATAAATAAATACTTAATAAAATTTCAGAGTTTAGCTGGAGACGTTAGAAATAGAGTTGAAGTAGACCTTAGAAGGAGCCGGAAACACAATCATGAGCAGGAAACGAGGGATAAACCTCTACTCCTGATAAAAAGACAGTGGAGGAGTCTAAACTGGTCAATAGGCGAATCTATCTACACCTGTTGAACAAAAATAGCAAAGAAATAAATAGTAAATAAAATTTCAGGGTTTAGGCGGAAGTTAGAAGTAGATTTGAAGTAGACTTTAGAACGAACCGGAAACACAATCCTAAACAAGAAACAAGGGATAAACCCCTACTCCTGTTCAAAAGACCGAGGAGGAGTTTGAATGAGACAGAGAAAGAGAGGAGCTATATTACAGAATATATATATATATATATATATATATATATATATATATATATATAGCTACTACACTCGTCTCGGAAAACCTACGGTTTCTTGATTTGCTAATGACCAAATGAATCTCGAAGGTAAAAAATGTTTTAAAAAAAGAAAGAGCTAGGAACATGAACGTCTGTCGAAAATAATCGTACAGCATACAGGTCCAAAGCCCAAAGAAGAAAACCCCGATACGAGTAAACAACTAACTAAAGAGCTCAATACAACTGTAGAGCAGACCTAGTCAAACCTAGAGAGCCAGACAAACCTACCAAGGTTTCACCTAAGCGGATCGTCAGGAAAAGCTTTCCCTGACGATCCGCTTAGGTGAAATATATATATATATATATATATATATATATAATTACAGAATTATATCAATTATTGTAATTATAATTGTGATAGAATATATAATTATTTAACATCGAGAAATATATATTTCAGGAATATATATTTGGTAACAATTAATACAATCATTCTTATCTGGTTCTGTAAGAGCGAAACACCGCGAAACTCTGAGTCGATCTTCGTTAAGTAACGTGAAGTTTCAATATTTTTTGTGTAATAATTATTGCTGTAGATAGCTATTGAGCAAATTTTTGTCAAAATTCTGTTCACCTTGACGTACGTTAAATGATATAATTTTACGTATACCGATAGGTGTTGTTATTTTATTACACATAGATACATACGTGTGTGTGTGCGCGTAGTTAAAAATTTATCATATTTATGATCGAAGAGTGCTCAGTATTAGAAATAGAGTGTTTGTAGATATAGACTGTGTGGGCATAGGAATCAACACTGCAGGGTAACTGTCAGTTTCACGTGTCAATGGATTCTTAGACCAAAGAGAATATACACAAAAAAGTAATGAAATATATAAATAAATAGAATGATAAAATAAATAATTAATTACCGTAATCTTTTCTGTGTATAGATTACTAGAGATTATAAGACGAAGTTTAAAAAAAAAAAAAAGCAGAGAAATTCCGGATAATAAAGCTAATTTTCATGTATAAAACAATCCAGATTTTAGAGCAAAGACAATGACCAAAACCTATGAAAAAGGAAGAGAAAAAAAAATTTAAAAAAAAGATAACATTTTGTTTACTTTTGTGATTCGTAAGCATTACGAAAACAAAATAATGACTCTTTAGATCTAAGACCACTAAACCGCCAATGCACATTGAGAAAATAAATCGAAATAAAATTGAATAAATATCAACTTGTTTGTTTGTTTGTTTTTAATTTCCAGGTGACAGTGTAAGGTATTTTTTTTATCGTAAATTAAATAATATTTTTTACATTGAATGATTTCCAAACTCGCGTAGGTGTCTACTAGAACCGTACGGCACTTAGAGAAACATTATGAAAGATTTATTTCCTTTTGTTCGAATAGAATTAAATAGATATTATCTCTCGGGTTTGGTTTGGTTTATTTTGTTTTATGGCTTAAAAACCTCAATGGGTTATTTAATGCTAATAACATTTTTTATTGATGGTAATATTTTGTTTTGTCAAAAATCTGTTTCTGGTAATATTTTTCCTTCAAAATTGTATTGCTGGTAACATTTTTTTTCCAAAAAAGTATTGTTGGTAATAGTTAATTATTTGCCCATAGCTGGCACCCTAAAAGGTGCTACCACCCTGGGTCAGGGTGGACCTGGGAACACCAGCAATTAAGAGGTGGTTCCATGCTCCTCAAAACCTCCTGATCAGAGGCCTAGCTGCTGAATGTAGTTTATCGTCTTATATCTCTCGGGTAAACAAATAAATCCAATTTGACACGATTTTCTTCGCTTCGAGTTCTGGTATTCTAAATTAAAATATAAGACGCGGCAGATTTTTGGACACGCTTTTTAGATGAAAAAAAAAACTGCGTATTACGCTCACAAGAATTGTAAATTAAAATAAGCAAACTAAATGTCATGACTGTAAATAATCTAAAGTATTTGGTCTAAATAAAAGAAATGAAAATGTTCGGTTTCCTTCATCACTATCTCCCTAACCTCCCCTAGTCTCTTAGATATAAAGCCCAGGTAAGATCGCCCAATGATCAATATGTCGTGGGCCTTTTTGTTCATCTTGGATTGAGGAATCGGAGAGCAGAGTTCGAATTCCATTCGAATCAATTGCATTCATTTACGTGCTAATTCCTTTTGGAAAGCTATGAATCCTCTTCTTCTCCCCCACCCCAGCTATGGATAAATAGCAGGACAAAGCGGATTCTATAGGGTTGGATTGCAACTGGTCTACCGCAGAAAGAAATGGCAACCTACAAAAAATCTGCCTCGTCAGTCATGTATCGAAAGATACATGATCGCCTACGCGTGTATCACACATGGCACATAACTGACCTATCTCTGACATTCAATACATTCTCATACGTACACATACACATATATGTGTGTGTATGTGTACGTATATATATATATATATATATATATATATATATATATATGAGAATACATTCTTTCTAATTTACACACACACACACACACACATATATATATATATATATATATATATATATATATATAAAATTACTGTATACCACCTGAAAAAGCCGACAGCATGGCCCTTACGAAACTCTGGTGTCGGGATGCTGAATGTAACATCCATAACTAAGTGCCAAACTTATGTTCATATTAGTATATATATATATATATATATATATATATATATATATATATATATATATATATATATAGTTTTTACGTGTGTCAATTTAAGTAATTGTAGCTTCCTACTCGAACTCTTTGTATCCTCCTGTTTTCATTGATAGACACCAACTTACGTGTGGGACTCTCGTCACCATTAACTGTACGTTTCGAAGAACCTTCGCTGGTTTGTGAGCAAGAGATGCTTTGCACTTTTTTCTTTATGGTAATAAAACTACCTATGAGAAAATAAGGAAGAAAAGGGATTTGACTGTACATTCATACGCGCTCACTCTTTTTCAGTATCCTTTACATTCTTTCTCACCTACCTCCTCTGTCTTTTACCTTCCTTTTCGTTTCTCCTTCTTTCTCCCTAACAAGCAAACACAGACACATATTCTTGTCTCTTTTATTCTTCAGTAAAGCCACTAAGGCACAAGGAGTAACTGAGTATGAAAGAATTAGAAAACACAAACATTATTAAGGAGCTAGTAAATTAGAAGAGTAATCGGTAGATAACAACCGACATTGCATTTAAATTTTTGAAGATCAAAGTTGGCGGGAAATCATTGGGCCAGAAGAGAGTTCCACATGCGAGAAGTGCGAGATAAGAAACTGCTGACATAGAACTTATCGTCACATCTAGTCAATCCAATTGTAAATTGATGAGACCTTGTTGCTAGTCTAGTATTGCGCTTAAATTCATAAAGTCTAGGTACCAAGGTGAAGCGTTCACCCCCAAAAATTACCATGAAAGTATTTATAGAAAATACACAGGGAAGCTATATTACTTAGGTTGAAAATTGCTGCTCCTTCTTTGGATTTTATCAAGAATCTCTCTCTCTCTCTCTCTATATATATATATATATATATATATATATATATATATATATATATATATATATATATATATATATATATATATATATATATATATATATATATATAGGGGGGCAGCAATATTCTAAGCATGAACAGATATATATGTAAGATAGATTCGGTAGAGTAATGGATAGCGGCTCGGATTGAGGAACAAGAGAGCCAAGTTCGAATTCCAGTCGAATCCATTACATTTACTTACGTGCTAATACCCTTGGGAAAAGTATGAATCCTCTTCTTCTTCCCCAGCTATGGGTAAATAGCAGGGCAGACTGAGTTCTATTGTCTGGTCTACGGCAGAAACAAATGGCAACTTACTGCGGGATAAGATCCGCCTCGTCAGTCATGTAGCTTTCGATACATGACTGACGAAGCAGAGTGTATCATGTATGGCGCATAACTGACTGAAGATAGATTCTGGAGAGAAAAATTGTCTAGTACGACACAAAGAACGAACTTTCTTAGTAGCAGACTTAGCGATGAATTCTATATAGTTTTTCCACTTCATGTCAGCCGAGAACGTTAACTCGAGAAGGCGAAAATTCACTCTCCTGGGCGTTAGCATCAGCCATGTTAAGGGAAGGAGTCTCTCAGATGATAATTCAGTTCTATTTTTCTGCTTCTCTGTCTATCGCTTCTATCTACAATCTTTCTTCTTGGTTCTTACTCAGTCTTTTCTTTTCTTTCCTTTCTTCGTCTCTCTTCAACTTCATCCTTCTCCATTTTTCTTTCGTTCTTTTTCCTCTCTTTACTACATCTCTGCTTCTCTGAATTGTATGTGTGTGTGACTTTCTCTCTCTCTCTCCCTCCCTCTATCTATTTATCTATCTATCTCTGTCATTTTCCATTTCACTCTCACTTTCAAATACATTTTTTTCTCCTTTTTCTTTCCTTCACATTCACAAACAAGTACCATTTCCTCTACCCCTTCGTTTTCTTTCTCTCTCAAACATACACACATATATATATATACACCTTCTTTTCTCCGTATTCTTTCCTTCCTTCCTACTTCTCCTTTCCTTCGCCTTCTCTCACTCATATGCATTCTCACTCCCTCTCTACCTACTTCTTTGTCTCGTTTTGCTCTCTTCCTCTTTCTCGCCTTTCCTTTCCTTTTCTTTCTCTTTATCATGTATACGCTCTCTTTTTTTTACTTTCTCCCTGCTATACTCTTTATCTTACATATATATTATCTTTTCTAGTCCCCCTCTCTCTCCACTTTCTTACACTTTCTTATTCTTACAAACTCTTTTCTCGATTCTTCAGAGCAAGAAAGAAGGAAAGAGTTGCAGAAACGCAACGACCCGCATGATAAAAATCATTTTCGGTGTTTTGCACCGTGTGGTGACGATGAGAAAGAAACTCCTCGGAAAGTCTAGCGTGGTTCTGTTGCAGGTGAAGTAAGGGTCGAATGTAGCGGGGTGTATAGCTTTTCCCTGGGATGCGAGGGAGCGGTAATAAGGATTGGGCCCCTGTTTTGTAACGGAACGTTCGGTGCAGGACCCTTCCAACATTCTACAAACATATTAGTCTGGCAGCGGTAACCGGCAGTTATTTCAGACATGACACCACTCTACGTTTCTTTCTTTTTTTTTTTTTTTTTTTTTGTTTTTGTTTTGTTTTCATTTTTTGTTAATACCTCTCCAGAATCCGAAAAAAACATTTTGTCTGGGCAATAAAAACGTCCCTCCTCTTTCTACTTACTTATTTAATATTAATCACACGCATACATGGAAAGAAAAGGACGAGCGGAGACAAAGAGTGAATGAGAGAGAGAGAGAGAGAGAGAGAGATAAAGAGAGTGTGATCTAAAAAAGGAAAGAGGGTTTAGCGGAGACAGGGAGAAAGATTAACTAAAGGAAAGAGAGTTTAGCAAAGAGAGAGAGAGAGGGGGGATTAAATAAGGGAAAACGAGTTTAGTTAAGAGAGATAGGAGGAGGTTAAATAAATGAAAGAGAGATTAACAGAGAGAGAATGAAATTAAATAAGGGAAAGAGAGTTTATCAAAGAGAGAGGGGTTAAATAAGGGGAAAAGAGTTCAGTAGAGAGAGAGAGAGAGAGAAAGAGGAGGTGGTTAAATAAAGGAAAGAGAGTCTAACAGAGATAGAGTGAAATTAAATAAAGGAAAGAGAGTTTAGCAATGCGAGAGGGGGATTAAATAAGGAAAAACAGTTTAGTAGAGAGAGCGGAGGAGGAGGTTGGATAAAATAAAGGGATTTGAACAGAGAGAATAATCGAAATAAAAGAAAAATAGTATGTTTTAATTCTTACACGTGCATATATACGTACACACTGACACACGCACATAGATACACACATACATACATACACAAACATATACATACTCACAAATACATACATATATATATATATACAACCATACACACACATATATGCACAACATGCATACATATATACACATATATACATACATGCACACACTCAATACATACATACACACATATATATATACACACACATGTACATACATACAGATATAAATACAAATTTGGTCAAATACCAAAGAAATAGTTAATTATTTTTTCCGATGTTCTAATAGATTAGGTTAGCGTTAGCCATTATTATTATCAAACATAGGAAAATATATTTGCAAATACGAATCTGAAAAAAAAAATCCTTAAAAGAATAAATTTAAAAAATAGTCTACATTTTAGTTGGTATCTAACCAAATTTGCATAAACGAAAAATAGTTGCCCAAATATACCATATATATATATATATATATATATATATATATATATATATATATGGTGGTACTCGCTTGGAAAAACCTTGGATAGCTCGACTTGCAGTAAAATGAGGAATAAGAAAAAAGAAAAAAACCTCCAAAACGAGTAAAAAGACAACTACGTAAAGTGCTCAATACACAAAGCAGAGCAACCTAAGATAACCCTAAGAAGCCAGACAAACCTACGTAGGTTTCACCTAAACGGCTCAATTAGGGCAATACATATACAAGGAGACTTGCATAATTCATTATAGGATCCTTGCGCAACACTTGTTCAAAGAGTTGTTTTTTGATGAAGTACATTGGTCGAAACTTAACAGAGATCTTATTTAAGGGATCTCTATTGCAGCCTCAGAGCGACGCACGGCTTTTAATTCAGAGTTGCCTTTCTCTTAATCTGAGTTCCTAGCACAGCCTGATATCTAACGCGTAGATTTGGGAAGAAGAGATGGATTCATACCTTTCCTAAATAGCGCGTAAGTGAATGTAACGAACTCGACTGGAATTCGAACTCTGCTCTCCGAGTTCTCATATATATATATATATATATATATATATATATATATATATATATATATATATATATATATATTGGATAGATAGATGTGTTTGTGACCCTGGGTTTCACGCTTTGTCTGACGATCGCTAAAGCGTGAAACCTAGGTCACAAACTCACATCTATCCAACCAAATATGTTAGCTCTATCTCTGATATTGAGCGCTTTCTAATAAGTACCGCGCATATAATATATAAATAATTATACATATATATATTTATTTATATTTATATACACTTTTCACACACATATATATATATATATTATATATATATATATATATATATATATATATATATATATATATATATATAAATTTTAATAACTATATATATATATATAGAGAGGGAGAGAGAGGGGGGGGGAGAGAGAGAGAGAGAGAGAGGGGGGCACCTCGAGGCGGTGTAATGGTTAGCAAGCTTGTCTCGCTAGAACAATTACCACTGATTAGTGAGTTCGATTCTCACTGGGTGCTATGCTTGGAAAATCACTATAGAGAGAGAGAGAGAGTTAGTGTAAAATATGTACTCAATAGAAGAATGATAATGTCGTGTATATGATGGAACCATTAGGGTATTATTCATTTAGAATTCTTAAAACACAGTGAAACAGTAAATGCACATTTATACGGCTAGCAGTTGCAAAATGTCTATAAATTTTGGTCGAAAAGCCACCTGTGCTCGTCAATATGAAATATTGTATTATCCTTCATAACAAGGCAATACACAAGAAGAATAACACAAGAAAAAAAGTTTGGAACTCGACTGGTTTGTTCTACCCCACCAGTCACGTTCACCTGAACTTGCACCAACCGATTATCAATTTTTTCGATCGCTTCAAGAGGTTTTGATAGACAAAACTTCCTCTAATGAAAACCAGATTAAAGAATTCGTCGAACATTTTTTCCACATCAAGGCCTACGGAATCTTTCTTAAAAAGAGATTTTGTTGTGAAAATGGCTGCAGCATCTTTAATGAAAATTTTTCTCGATTTTTCTTTTTTACGGCCCGACTTCTGATGTACTGTACTTTGCGCAGCCCACTGTTCGAAAATGGTTGCCCCTATCTGTTCTAGAAACATAATCTAACCGACTTCATTCACATTTTATATTGCTTTCTTATCGCTGTTGTTTTTATATATTGTTTTTTAAAGACATAGATGCAAAACCTTTATTTTTCAATCTGGATAGAAAATGCAGTCAAGAAGGAGCCGTGATGTCTACAGATTCTTTTACACAGCGTTCATTTAGAAACACCGAAAAGAGACGAATATTCGCGAATCAATGAGCATAATATCTGTTGCAAGAATGGCAAGATTTAATTTTCTGCTCCATCATACTCTTCCTGTGAGATCCTTAATGTAAAATTGTTCTAGTTTTAAGGCGTTACCTTTTTTGTTCGCCTGGTGAGATCCTTAGCGGTAGTTCTTTATTAATTGCTTAAGCAGTTCGGATACGACGGTAAGTTCAAAGCTGTACTTATTAACAGTCATTTCGTTTTCGTATTTGGTGAATGGCTTTTATTCATATACATTGGGTGATGTCATTCTCACGTCTGTTTTCCTTGTTATCAATAAAATTACTCTTTGTTGCAATCTTATTCTGAATAATTTTCATACACAAATATCAGTCGTATTCCTATGTTAGAAATACGTTTATTTTTTTTAGTCGAAATGGTAATGATGATTGGGTTTCTGGAATGAATGCAAGAGAAAGTGGATATTATGAGGCTTGAACCCTTGATTTGAATATGTCAAGATTAAAGTACTCAGGGAAGCAGCCACGTGGTAGTCTGTTCCCCAAAGTTGCAGTTTCGAAAAAAAAAAAAAAAAAAAAAAGAAGCTGTCAGAACGGAACTTCTTTCTTACATTTGTAACACGGGGAAAATATGGAGGATTCGATTCTATGGAAGCACCAGGAAAGGTTTGAATTGGTAGAACTAAAGAATGAAGCTCTTCTGAATATTTGCCATGGAAGTAGCGATAGATTAACGACAGTCTTGTAACATGGTATATGAGGGGAAAGTGGTTGTAGAGTGGAAAATAAGTCATCACCCACAAGACCGCGTAACGATTCAGAGTTCTATTAAGACTGGAAAGCGAGAATTCAGCAGCTTCAGCCAAAATATGGCAGTAATACACTAGTTTGGGCTTGACTTGACGCTTGTAAAGAAGGTGAAAGATATTTTCTGGGGCGATACAGTGAGCCATCCATTTTCTTAGTTTATTTAGCAATTAATTGTATATATGAGTCCCACTTGAGATGGCAGAAGAATTTGGCTACTTCCTGGAGTGATATAGTGAGCCAACCAAGTCTTGAATACACGCATCTCTTTACTCAAGACCAGATATTTTAACAAAATTCTTAACAGGAATTAGACTGTCATTTGAACTTTTACAGATTCTGTTTTCCATGTTGATAGCCATTGTCACCTCATACTTTTTCAGTTGATCTGATGCCAA
>CAHIKZ030005599.1:2010000-2037500 GCA_903632075.3 Acanthosepion pharaonis
ACTCATAAAAATTAATCGAGTCAAGAATTAATGTTTCTTATGTAATAGCGAATTCAAGATTTTTCTGAATATATAAATTATATATATATATATATATATATATATATATATATATACCCAAGTATAGGATTGGTGCTTACGGAATAAATTCGAATAAGCAAAAAAATACTATTCTTAAAAGAGTGCTCAATACAGAGTAGAGCAAATATAATTATTTATTCTAAAATTATAAGATAAATATGTTATAAAATCACTACAAAAATAGCCATTTTGTTTCAACACTTCTGGTGTTTTATCAAGTGTTGGTGTTGAAAGTAGAATCTACATTCAATACCATCACTTTTAATACACAAATAAGTTATATTTGGTCTTCTCTGTATTGAGCACTCTTTTAATAATAGTATTTTTTGGTTATTGGAATTTATTCCGTCTACATTCAACACCATCGCTTGATAAGGCACCAGAAGTGTTGAAACAAAATGGTTATTTTTGTAGTGATTTTATAACATATTTATGTTTTAATTTTCGAATAAATCATATATATATATATATATATATATATATATATATATATATATATATATATATCATGAAATTGACTTCGCCTGGTCGTCTGTTCCTTCATGGCCAAGTGGTTCGTATAGCTGAGTGGTTAGGATGTTAGTGTTCCGACTCTGAGGTCCAGATTCGAATCTTATCAAGAAGGTGGCTTCGTGATTATAATTGGCCTGGGAAAAACTTAATGTTAATATGCCGCACCGATGGAAAGTGTTGAAAAATCACATACCAAACCCTGTGTCAGTGACATTCGAGAGGCGGAACTGTTTGGAAGACGATGATGATTGTGCTAGCATGTCTTAAGAAAGAGTACTTTGATTTTTGTAACCGTAAAGAAGACAACAGGAAACTAATCCACTATCTTTCCCAAGAGTCGTGGCAATTCACAGATAATAAAAAAAATATGAGCCATTATCGCTTGTCCTCGGAGAGCCACTATCGCTTACGTCCTAGGTGAGCCACTATCGCTTACCTCCTCGGAGAGTCACTATCGTTTACCTCCTCGGAGAGTCACTATCGCTTACCTCCTCGGTGAGCCACTATCGCTTACCTCCTCGGTGAGCCACTATCGCTTACCTCCTCGGAGAGCCACTATCGCTTACCTCCTCGGTGAGCCACTATCGCTTACCTCCTCGGTGAGCCACTATCGCATAACTCCTCGGAGAGCCACTATCGCTTACTTCCTCGGTGAGCCACTATCGCTAACCTCCTCGGAGAGTCACTATCGCTTACCTCATCGGAGAGCCACTATCGCTTACCTCATCGGAGAGCCACTATCGCTTACCTCATCGGTGAGCCACTATCGCTTACCTCCTGTGAGCCACTATCGCTTACCTCCTCGGTGAGCCACTATCGCTTACCTCCTCGGAGAGCCATTAAGCGACTGGGCATTAACAAAAAAAAAAAAGATTAAAGGATGAATATAAAGAAGGTTTTATTTATAATGTTTCTTGGAGGGACACGTTCACCCTAAGTGATATTTTTTTTATTTTTCTTATCGCGTTGAGTGCCATACCACTATATATTGGTGACATGGCGTATCAGTTTATGACGTGTCTTCAGATGCTGGTGACGATTATACTTTCATTTTAAGTTGCTTGCTCAAAAGTTAGACACATATTTCTATATAAAGCAATTTCTATGGCTTCCTGTAAATTTGGGGGAAAAATGCATATGGCACTTTGCTCATCTTAACCTTTACTTAAATTCTTTATAAATGTATTGTAAAGTACATTATTATAATAATATTACAATAATGTAAGGCAATAGCTTGTATTATAATATTACCAATTATAATACAATAACATTTATCATAATTTACATTGATTATTTACATTGTCCGGACTGTTGTCCTCATCTTTATTGCTATATTTACGAGGTTTTGGCCGTTGTACGCTCCGGCCTTCTTCTTCGAACTGAACCATTTCTTTCGTCTACTCGGGTAGATTGTTCTAGATCCACGTGCCATGTCTCTTTCAGGAGTCTTGGTTACCTCCCTTTTACTCAAATCTCCCAGATTTTGTTCACCACATTAGTAGATAAAAACCCAGTGGATAAAAGCGTTGGTTGGATCCAGTGATTTGACCCAAAGAGTTGTGATTTCAATACCTGGCTACTGCAGTGGTGAACAAAAACTTGGAGTGTTTAGTTAAAGTGAGATAACTGAGACTTCCTGAAGAGGCATGCGAACGAGGTATGGCTAGTGGAACGAGAACAATCTACAACGGTGGACGAAATAAAGGGTTCAGTTCGAAATTCCCATCATCTAAAGAAAGCCGAAGCCTAAAACGGCCTAAACGTCGTTAATATGGCAATAAGGATGAGGACAACAGTCCGGACAATATGTTAATAATTACAATACCTCATCTAAGAAATACAGACAAAAAAAATGTATAGTAAGTATAAACAAATCTCAAGGGGAAAACTTTTGATTCAACTGCAATTAGCGATAATAAATACGGCCACATCACATTGAAATAACTATTCCTATAGGGTCATAAAAGTTAAGCAACGTCGAGCCTTGTCAGTTCCTAGATGGGTGACCGCTTGGGAATACCTGGTGCTGTAAGCTTGGATGTGCGGGTGGTGTAATGGATAATGCCTCGGATTTGTTAATCAGACAGCCGAGTTCCAACTCTCATTGGGTTCATTGTATTCACTTACGCTCAAATACCATTGGAAAAGGTATTAATTAATTCGTAAAACTTATATCACTTAACCATTATTATCTCCTCCCGACTAAAAAAAAAAATTGCAATCTAAAAATTTTCTGGCTTTAAATAACCTGCAAAACGAATCACTCAATAAAAAAATAAATCTAAATCAAATTTATAGCACGTAATAATACTTCTTTCAGTGTGAAGCATTAGTCATAAAATACTGTCTATTCTATTTGGAAAATCTGGGAAGGAATATTATATGCACAAAAAAGTAGCCATTACCATCAGTTGGTGACATGACTTCTGAGGTTAGGAAAAACAATTTTCGACTATTTTCCCCAAAAGATATTAGCACAAAAAATTTCATTGGTACATAAGAAATACTTTTACAAATTACATTAAAAACATTCGGGTCCCACTGTTTGGATTGTGGGTTGGCTGTCAATGTGTTTTTTAGAATGCATGGCTTTCACTCGTTGTCTTAACCGCCACTACCTATCACCTCTATCTTCATTAGAAGGTAATCAGCAACTGACTATCGTTAACCCACGAACTGTCGTCACTTACAGGCTGTCACATATGACTGTCAGGGCCCCCTTGCGACGTTAGTAAATTCAACCAATAAAAAGGCGATAATTGCCTTTTGCATCCCTACAAAATGAATACTGAGCAAAGAAGAATTTATGAAAATGAAGTCGTTTATTAAATATATTATCTCAGTTATGTAAATAGCAAGATAAGAAAACTGGATCTATTTGGAAAGGACGTTAGAATAAACCAGAACTTATACTGGGTGTAAACCGCTTACATAAGGATTAAAAATGAATGGAGTAACTACAAAAATTAAAAAGAGGCGTAAGGCAAGAATGTGTCTTCTCTCCAGATTTATTCAACCTCTACGGCGAAGCTATCCTAAAAGAGCTGGAGACACTACCAGGATTTATTATAGGTGGGCATAATCCTAACAATACAAGAGACGAAGATGATACTGTGTTGATGACTGACACAAAAAGAAAACTACAGGACCTTCCAGACAGGGTGGTAAAAGAAAGCGAAAAAAAAAAAATAAAAGGACTAGTCATCAACTGCAAGAAGAGAAAATTAATAATCATTAGCAAGAGGAAAGCCCCAAGATGCGAGCTGCAAATTGGATATGTCAACATCAGGCAGGTACAGAAGTTTAAATATCTGGGAAGTGATTTGACAGAGGATAGAAAATATGACACCGAGATCCGAACACACATTAGCCGAGCGAAAGAAGCATTGCAATGGCTAAGCAAAGTGCTTCGAAATAGAAAAAAATCTTTAACAACAAAGAGTGCCGGATTGTTATGCGATGTCTCTTCTCTTATATACAAGTAAATATTGGCTAATCTCACCACGGGTGAGGAAAAAACTGGAGTCAACAGAAATTATATTCTACAGAAGGATACTAAGAATGCCAAGGATGGAGCGAGTAACCAACGAGGATGTCTTAAAGAAAATGCTACCAAAAAAAAGCGCTTATGCTCAGAATCAAGAAGAGATAGCTGAAATTCCTTGGACACATAATGAGGAAGGTGGGATTACAAAACATAGCACTCACGGAGAATACTGAGGTCAAGAGAAATAAGGGGAGGTAGTGAACCACTTACCTGGCGAGCTTGTGTGAATCGATTGCGGAACTTGCCTTAGCAAAGAGAGAAAAACTGCTAAGAGCCACGTGAAATAGGAAGCTATGAGGAGCCATAATCGCCCAAATCCTGAAGGGACGTGGAACAAAGCAGAAGAAGATTGGCTCTTTGATTTTGGATGGCAATTAGTTTAAGATAAGGACTACTCTGAATTCAATACCTTGAAGAAGATAAGGCGAAACCTCTCCACTATCTTTGTCAAGAAGTGATGGTAATTCACAGATAATAAGGAAAATGAATATTCGGAGACCCATGATTGCCTACATCCTGAAGGCGCATGTAAAGAGAAGGAATCTCTGGATAGCCATGATCGCGTACATCCTGAAGGGACATAGCATTTCAAAGTAAAAAGAAATGCCATTTAAGCTGATGATCTCTTACATAATTTCAGCTTCCTGAAATTAAATTCTCCGAATGAACTTCAAGCAATTGTTGTTATGAATTAAGGAAAGACTCTTGGAAACACCATTACCGCCTAAATGCTGAAAAGACATGGGATTTTTTTTTTTTTAAATTAATAAACTTGGCCTAGTAAAGCATAAGTTAGGATTAAGGAAAATGAAAGAAGATAGCATTATGCCTAAGGGACCATGAACATTATAAATCCTGAATGAGAAATCCGCAACTATTTCAACCACCAGGCAAATAACTCGGCGAATTTGAATACATATTTATCGCAACAAATTATGCAGCACTTATTTCGATTTACCACTTTATTTGAACGATTACTTCGCTACTTATGTAAATTTAAAAGCAATCTTAGTTTGCAATAACATGGCGACGAGAAGGTATTGTTGATTATTTACGGTGAATTCGTTTAAATAATTCATTGACTATTGCTTGCGCCACGTGGCAATAATTGTAAGTAAAATAAGTAACCAAGTAATCATTTTAATATTGAATATCGGTGCTTATGTTTATTTCCCTGAAATATATTTTCTAGGCCCCTAGTGGATGCTTCAAACTGCATATAATATAAATCCTATATATACAAATGCTATATATACAATGTATTTGGGCATCCCGAGGCGGTGTAATGAGTAGCAAGCTTGTCTCGCTAGAAAAATTACGAGTGAGTTCGATCCTTACTTAGTGCCACATCTAAACTACACTTGGAAAATCACTATATACTAATGGATTTTCCGATACCTAGTTATTAAGTATAAGAAATTAACGGAAATAAGAAAATAAAATAGAAATATTATAAGAAATATACTGTAATAAAAGTTATGTGACAGCGAGAAGATTTGTTCTGACTTAGTAACCTCTCTTGGAAAATCTGATACTCACAGGGAGAGAAAGAGGAGACAAGGGAAAGCAATGCGTGGTGGTGAAGGTAATCCTAGTTGTCTCCCCCTGCGAACTATTCGATTATAAAAGAAATGGTCGAAAGTCACTAATGGGTAGTAGTCAGATTGCCTTCAATAAAACTTCACTACAAACTTAAATGGCCGTAGTTTTTATTTACAGACATTTAATTTTGAAATGATACATTTTAAAATCTTATTTACTTAATATATTTTATTTAATACTTTTTACTCTAAATTTGTCAATTTTGACTTTTTAAATTTAAATTTAAATCTTTTATCGTTCAGATCAAGAGGGTCGAGAAAGATTTTGAAATTTCTAAGGAGTGCAAAATTTTGAAATCTCCAAGGAGTGTAATAAAGACTTTGAAATCTCGAAAGGGTAAAAGCCTTTGAAAAAAAAAAAAAAAAAAATGAAAGCCGCTGGGACATAACCCGTGGGATCTGACAAAGAGTCTCTGAAACCGAAAAGGCACGTTTTCTTCCATTCCACTCTTTCACCTACTTCGTAGACTTTCTATATTTTTACCCCTGCCTCATACCCCCTCTTCGCATGTACTTAGAGTCCTTCCCTAGTACCGTCATAGAGCTGATATGTCTAATCAGTTGTAATTGTCTACCGGAAGACAATGTCAGCCGTCTGTTTCCTTTCAGAGTGACTTTTTTCGCCAGTTGTCTACAAAGCAACTTTTAGCAACGAAAACGTATGGAAAAAAATTTTTCCCCTGTGAATTGCGAATGCGCCCATTTTAAAAGATTAGACAGTACTAAAATTGCCCTTTTTGCTTTTGAGTTATTAAAGGCGAAATCGAAAAGGTTTCTTTTTTTGGATGAGGCTATTTTGCTGGTCCCGGTAAAATACACAAACATGCTTTTAAGCTTATTTTACCGGTCTCGGTAAAATGAACCCCAGGCTATTTTGATGGTAAATATTTTTATTATTATGAAGGGCGGTAATGTTAAAAATATCAACACACAGATTTAACACAGAAGTTTATTTATTTTCACCATCAATTGTTAAGACAATTTAGAATCTTATCCACCATCAATTATTAAAACACAAGTTAAAATCATTTATTCATCAGCAATTATTACAAGAAATATAGAAGTCTCTGAATATTTAAGCACATCAGGCATAACAATCTCTGTAAATCCAAAACTTGTCCCCGGACATGGTTCTCTTGCCAATGCAATTCAGGTGAACCTACTGAAGACAACAGTCAAAGAGTACAGAAACCATGTTGTTCAAGTTCTGCCAGCACATTTCACACAACCACTGCGCTGACGAATATTCTTCATTCTAAAACACTAATTATATTTACCGGCAAAATAGCCTTGGTGTCTGTTTTACCGTGACCGGTAAAATAGCCTATTGGTTACTTTTAATGAATATATTAATCAATTTCGAAACCATTTTGAAGAGGATGTGTTTTTCATTTCTATTTTGTCTAAGTAATAACATTATGGAACTTTCTTATTTTTTTAGTCAAAAAACAAAGTTACAAATAATATATAAATTTATCGATTAATATTGTTTTCGAAAATGTAAAAATTGCGCAAGTTCATGAATTCACTTCTTCATCAATCATATCGAATGGCTTTAAAGCTTACCATGATAAACTGTTTGATCGTGTTCTTTAGAGAGACGAGTCATGCTTTGAGCAGTCTAGTGATGTTCCAAACACTGCTTCCTAAATTCAAATAATAGATTCACAACTCAGAATGAGTGTATACCAGAGTTGAGTAGTGATGAAATTTGCTTAGTGCTTCTGTTATGTATCCAGATTCATGACAAAATCTAAAGAAGAATCTATAATGTTATCGGTCCTGACCTAGCATCTCGGCTTCAATCACACTCTCACAGCCGTAATGTAGCTTCCTTGTCCTTATTTTTTATAAATATTTTCATGGCAGTTATTCTGATGAGCTTTCCTCTTTGATAACTCGACTTCAGGAACTTAAACGCAGTACTAGATTGTCAGCTAGGTCCCATCATTTTACATTTTAAATTACTAAACGTAATCGTAAGTTTTATTCTAAGAGTTTCTTCTCTCATACTTCTCGCTTATAGGACTCTATTCCGGTTTATGATCTTCAAGAATTTAAATGCAACAACAATTGTCATCTTCTGTCCTTTTTTATATCTATTCTTTTATTGTCCTTTCTCCTCAATAACGTTTTACTCATATTTTTTTTCATTTCATAACTCACTTGTGTCTTAGTGGATTTATCGCCTTGATTGGGGTTAAACGATTTAAAAAATAAATAAGTGGATAAAAATAAATAATAGGAAATGATGGTATTTATCAATTCACACACCTAATTTCCTGGTTTCATGTCTAAGAAGAAACATTCCTTTTGTGGATAACATTTCTCCTTGTACGGACGATAAGAAATTGTATCTACGTTGAAATTGAAGCAAAGCAATGAAAAGGCAGACATATTTTATAATGGAGTGGAAAATTAGGCTGTCAAGTGAAAAATATAAAAAATATGCCGAGTGGAAAGTGCAACTGAAACCAATCAGAATCAAATTACATAAACGCACGCACGCACACATATATACACGCACGCACACATATACACACGCACGCACACATATATACACGCGCGCACACAAACACACACAAACAAGAGTGCTGAAAAGTTTTTAACTTGATCCACTTTCCAAAATCTGACCAAATGACCAAAACATCAGTGGACTGGCGCTACAGCATCACAAACAAAGATCTGTACCAAATAACAGATACCACATCATTTTGACGACTTTCAAAAATAGCAACAATTAAAATGTGTAACTCGAAGAGAAAATGTTGAGATAAGATACTGATTTTTCCAAACTACTCTAAACAAAATGTTAGGGAGGGAACCCCTTTCAATAGAGGAAAGAGCGATAACAGTTACTGGAATTGATATACCTATTTTCCTGAAAAATTGGTTTTAAGAATATATTTCGACCTAAAGTAGCACTGGCTGTTAGGTTAATGAATGCTGAATGTTTCCTTATAATGAATCGACTAATATTACTGTGACCATTATCATTTGTGAGCTGTATACTAACATTTTAGTATAAAATCGTTGAAACAGATATTGCTTTGTATATAGCGACTTTGGTGTTGTTGGTGAAATTACTGTACGGGAAGACACGCTTAACACTGATTTAAAAAAAATTCGTCTTTACCCATATTTTCTATAAAGGAAAAGAATCACTATCAGTTAAGCATACTGACTCCATTAAAAATCTCTAAAAATAACATTATATAAGTAGATACACATTTACAGAGGCAAGAGATTCATGGGCGGTGGCACGAGGTGACGAAACGGTTATTACCGCAAAAAACTGAATCGGTACATCGGGTTCAATTTACACGAATGCACTTGAAAAAGGCATGAATCTGCCTCTTCTTACGCGCTTTTACATCGCCAAATTCCCTGACAAAAAAAAATGAGCAGTTATCCTTATCTATATTAATTACAGTTGGACTAATGTCCTCATTTTTGTTGTTATCGTTACATTATACAGGGTGCGGCAAAAGTAACACCATTTTTTATTTATTAACTTTTATTGAATAAAAATAAATCACAGTAGTTTAAGATTACTTAACATTAACTAAGGCTTCCGCGTTCGGGTATGGTTACATATTAATTTGAACCTGGGGCGGATAGGACGAGGTGGAGCAATTGAGTGGCCATTACGATCACCAGATTTTTCCTTGTGAGATCTACTGAAATATCTTTTTCACAGGCTCAAAACAAAAACAATTCGTGAATTAAAATAAGAAATTTCTGATAAATTTTTCTGAAATTAATATAGAAATGCGTTAAATAGTTTGTTAATAACAAATAATGCTGGGATGATATGATAATACTTATAAATTTTCTTAAACTATTGCAATTTATTTTTGTTCAATAAAAGTTAATAAAGTAAAAAAAAAATGCATTGTACTGCCCGGTCTTCTTTAGTTGTCTGTTGACCCAGGTAAACTTCAGGGAATTTCGAATTGAAATCTTTATTTAATTGATGGGGCGATAGCAAGCTTGTCTCGCTAGAACAATTACGATTGAGTAGTGAGTTCGATTCTCACTGGGTGCCCCCTACTTTCGGCCTTGTGCCACATCTAAGCTACGCTTGGAAAATCACTATGGGGCAATATAAAGCGTCGGTTCGTAAATTTGGTGACATAGTAATTGTGAGTTCAATCCCCGTGCAAGGTAATAAAGACTCAGACAGTGGAAATGGGACTAGCAATAAGCGAACAGTAAAATAAAAAAGAAAAAACAGATGAGATATCCATAGACATAGAGGGTGTAACAAGAACAATCTA
This sequence comes from Acanthosepion pharaonis, assembly GCA_903632075.3. NCBI lineage: Eukaryota > Metazoa > Mollusca > Cephalopoda > Sepiida > Sepiidae > Acanthosepion > Acanthosepion pharaonis. Next base: position 2,020,023 of record CAHIKZ030005599.1, read on the forward strand.
CGACTGTAAATTAAATAAACGGTTGACTTCGAACTTACCTGAAGGTTACCTGAATCGGCAAATACCTGAATAATATATATATATATATATATATATATATATATATATATATATACAAATGTTATATACGAACCCCACTGTGTAATTATTTAAATGTGATATGCTAGGTCTTACAATTTAAGTTCGCTTCGTCCATTTCATTTCCTGAGTCAGTATCATGTCCTGGCAGCTAAGACATGATACTGACTCAGGAAATGAAATGGACGAAGCGAACTTAAATTCTAGTCACAGCTGCAATGTTTTGCCACTAATATAAAGTGACATGTTGACAGGTAATGGAAGGTGGTTAAGGACGATGCTGTAATAATCACTCTCATGATGAAGTCAGAGCAAGAACGACGTTGTAATGATCACTCATAATGAAGTAAGAGTAATGGCTATACTGTAATGATCACTCTCATCATGAAGCGATCATTGCAGCATCGTCTTTACTCTCAGTACCTTATAAGAGTAATCATTAAAACAGGGTCCTTACTTTCACTTCATTAAAAGAATAATCATTGCAGCGTCCTTACTCTCATTTATCTCAGGGATTCACCTCACTTTAAAATCGACCTTGTGCCACATCCTACCTTGTGTAAATACCGGTTACAATTACGTGTTTGACTATTGTGTTAACCCGGACGTTAAAGTCGAGAGTCCAGTGTTTCAAGACGAATTAATACTTTTCTTAGAGGTTCTATGCAGTCGTGTATTAACTGATAAGTAATCAATAATCTTTCCATTGACTCTTTACTTCTTTGTTGTTAATGTATTTTAATTGCGTTTGGTAAATATTTTATTATTTTACATTGAAATCTTTCTGTTATTACTTGTATTATGTATGTGTGACGGATTACAAAACTCTTATACTCTTACAAGAGTAATTATTACAGTGTTGTCCTTACCCTCACTTCGTTATAAGAATAATCATTACAGTATCGTATTTCGTCATTATTAGAGTAATTATTACAGTGCCGTCCTTACTCTAACATCTTTATAATAACAATCATTACAGCATCGTCCTTACTCTAATTTCCTTATAAGAGTAATCATTACAGCATCATTTTGGCTGGGATCAAAGCGTGGTATCAGCTCTCCTCATTTTAGATGAGAGAAGGTGTCTAGTTCGTGGGATTCCAACATGTTGTGTTGGAATCCCACGAACTACCTTTCTCATTGCACTAAGAGAGATAGTAATATCGACAACAGCGTGACAGTGGTCGTGGGAACGATGCTGTAATAATGTTTCTCATAATGAAGTTAGAATATGAACGATGCTGTAATTATTTTATTTACCTGACTTCTGCACTAAAGTACGATGTTGACACGAGGTCTTTCTTTTGGTAGCGGCTCATACATGTAAATATGGGCCAAGGACAAAAATAGCCCAGTCGCAATTCTTCCAGAACATGAGAGATATTTAAAATATATCTGCCTTATTTATTCATATCCTCTCTCCAACCTAAACACGACTCTCTAATGCAAGTGTGATTTTAAAATGGATTGGTCATGACAGATGTACATTGGTACTGTTGGATCAAGGCTGATAATTCTTTGTAAAGGACGTTTTATGGGGTACCCTCGTGTATCAAATACAAGTTTCGGACGATGAAATTATTTCTTTCGAGTTTTCCCTCGGTTCGGGCATTATTTGGTACAGCACGTTTATTATATTTAAAATTATTTTCTCAAATTATTTTATACCAGAAATAAAAAGAAAATTCCCCGCTTATTTTATAAGTTGAAAAATTCCTACCGGCATGACTATTCCAGACGGAGTATGAAATAGTGTGTGCGATTCACTGTGGACTCGCATAGTAGAAGCAAATGAACATTTCTGGAGCCCCCTGTATGATTTTTAGATCAATTATAGAAGTGTATTAATGTTATTTATATTTAAGAGGAAGATTAAAAGAAGATTACTATATTCCCAATTAAAAAATAAGTCTAAGAATTCTGGCCTGCGGTAAGGAGCCATAATTGCCGAAAAGCCTTACATTTTGCATTTAACTCATTTCAACTTCTTTTATGGGGATTTTCAGTACCAAAAATGGATTCAGCACACAAAAAAAAAACATAGGAAGAGAGATCTAGATCATGATTTTCTGATAAATACAAGAAAAGTTATGTTTCTGCCCAACACATGATGCCAAAAGCGGGTAATGATCAATGTGAAAGGAACTGAGTACATCTAAAACATCTTCCTTAAGATAATTTTCTTACATTTCACAGATTTAAACTGTTTTAATATTTGAGAACTTAAACTAAAAAGGAGAAAAAACTCCATCTCAGGCATTTTTGTCATCGTTATTCGAAGTTAAGAGTCAGAGACAAAAGCTGATAAAATATGGTAAAAATGCTGTTAATTTGACTGAATTTCGCGTTGTAGGACCCCAAAATCCATTTGATATAGGTCATTTCTTAAAAATAGTGTCATGTTAAACCTGCGTGTCACTTATAAAATTCATTTCAACAAGATTCCAATGATTTTTTTTTTGTCGAGAAGAAGCAGAAAAAGCAACTATCCAGAACTGATCTGCGAAGAATAAATGATTAAACATGTGCCAGTTTTTGATTCATTTCAAACGATCATAATTTGACAAATACTTGCCGTTCGGGCAAAGTTAGACCAGTTTTGAAGCTCTCAGAATACCTACATTCAAACTAGATACATAGCATATATACCACTTAGGATATGTTACAAAAACGTCAAGAGCCCCCCCCCCCCTTACGGTCCCACTTAAAAAATTGGTTTCTATTATAGGAATTAAGCGTTTACGTTCTACATATTTCTCAATAGTATTAACCGGTTAGATTCAGACGCTAGCTAACAAAAACAATTCCTGTTTTGAGTAACTTTTAGAAATTAAAGCTGCAAATGACGACGTCGGTGATGATGATGATGATGATGATGATGATGATGATGATGATGATGAAAAAGGAGAATAAGGTACGGTGTGGTAAGGGGAGGGAATAGTAATCAGAGAAGTAATAAGAGAAAAAGACTATCAGAAAGGAAAGGGAAGCGAAAAAGGAAGAAAGCAATGGGATGAGAGAATGAGATGCAAAATGAGGGTGATGAGGTGAAAAAGGGTGGAAAGAAAAGGAAAACGGGAAAGTAGAAGGCAAAAGAAACGATGTGGAAGCTAGAAGGGAAGAAAAAGAAAAACAGCAATGAGAAGAGAAAGAGGAAGAAAGATGAAAAGTAAGAGAAGAGTAAGAAACAATGAAAAGAAAGGAAATTCAGACGAAATCAACATGGACAAAACAAAGAAGAATGAGTATGATAAATAAAAAGAAAGAAAGAAACAAAGATTATTGTATATAAAGAAAGTGAAGAAACAGAGAAGCTGAACGAGAAAGAAAGAAAGAAAGAAAGAAAGAAAGAAAGAAAGAAAGATAAATATGGTATTTTATATAAAGAACGTGAAGAAAAAGAGAAACAAAAGAAAGAAAGAAAGATAATATTGTATTTTATATAAAGAACGTGAAGAAATAGAGAAACAGAAGAAAAAGAGAAACAAAAGAAAGAAAGAAAGAAAGAAAGAAAGAAAGAAAGAAAGAAAGAAAGAAAGAAAGAAAATTTTTAAAATGAAAGTGAAGAACGAAGAAACATGCATGGGAAAGATGCTAACAAATAAGGAAGGAAGGAAGGAAGGAAGGAAGGAAGGAAGGAAGGAAGGAAGGAAGGAAGGAAAAAATCTTCTGAAAAAAAACAAGAATAAATCAATTATAATCACCCAATTTAGATATTTTAAATAAAGACACCACTGACAAGTTCATTTGAATATATATATGTGTGTGTGTGTGTGCATATATGTGTGTGTGTGTGTGTGTCTGTGTGTGTGTGCGCGCGCGCGTGTGTTACGCTTGTCAAGACTTCCATTGGCCGTTATTAGTGCTGCTAATAAGAAGAAACCTAATTATCCCTTCTATCGTTACCCTGACACTTGTATAAGTCGACTTAGATTTATTGTTATCCCACTTCACACCATATTTCCTACCTTTGGCCAAATTATTTCGACCAAGAGGATTATTTTTCAATAAATGCTTTTGCTTGTATATTTTCTGTCTTTACCTAATTTGTTTCATTTTTTTTTTTTTTTTTTTCTTAGATTTGTGTTCTTTTTTGTTTGGGGGATTTTTTTTTTCTTGTGCGTTTTCGTTTTCCTTTTGTCTCTCTATTTTTTTTTTTTTTTTCGCTTTAGATTATTTTTAGAGCAATTTCATTAAAAAGAACAATATTCGGCTACAATATTTTTAATATATAAAAAAAGCAATGAAATCGCAAGAATTTAGGATTTCATTTTATATTACACTCCCATAACTAGATATATTGATTTTTACTAACTATAGTACAGCACAAAAGATGAAGATTATATTACGCCGTAGTTTCCAAGTAGCAAGACGTCTACAAGGCAATGAAATCAACATCCAAATTTCTGGCCTTGAACAAAGCTTGAACACCAACTGCTTCGAAATAGCAATTATTCAGCAATAAGCCAACCCGAAATCACAAAACATATTACAGATATCAAATGATACGCAGTATTTTTTAATGTTCCTAAATGAAGAAGAGATTTGAGGCAACAGTAAAGTGGTTCTACAGAAGAATGCTGGGATATCAAGCACTCAACATCTGACTGAGTAATGACATTTATTTATTATTGTAACTAGCAGTAGAGCCCGGCGTTGCCCGGGGATGTAACAGTAAGAGATAGATCAAGTATCGACCATCATAAAGACTGAATAATAAAATTGACAAAGATTATTGTTTAAGGTTGACGGACACGCATGTCTTAATTAGTTTCTTTTTTTTTTGGTGGGGGGTTGTTTTTTTACGAATTGGTCAAACTCAAACAAAAACATTGTTTTCAATCGTTATGAGTCTACCGATTGAATAGAATTTTATTATAAACAATTGTCTTGTAAATGGAATTTTTAAAGCATTCTGAATGTAAAAATAAAGAAAAAAGTGCGCAAGACAATAAGAAACACTACCTGCCAAAAAAAAAGAAGTGAAGTTTTGTTGAAATCGGTTGAAAAATGTAGGAATAACACACACACGAACACAAACGAACACACACAGACAAACAACCTGGGTTTTATAATAAGTATAACTCGATATGAGTTGTCCCCCTTTCATTCTCGTGATGTCTCTTAATCGTGTTTTCAAATTGATTTCGTGCAAAAACAATTGTGTTTTTCCAATTTTTAGCGCTGTTAGAACCACCGCAAGGTAATTTTACGTAGTCCTGTGAAGTTTTGTTGAAATCGGTTGAAAAATGTAGGAAATCCGATCCAATATATAAACGTACACACACACACGCGCGCGCGCGCGCGCGCACACACACACACACACACTGCGTTTTATAATAAGTAAGATGTACAATAATTGTGGCAAAGTAATTTTCCAAGCGTACCTTGGATGTGACACAAAGCCGAAAGTAAGGAGCACCCAGTGAGGATCGACTTCACTACTCAGTCGTTGTTGTTCAAACTTGCTAACCATTACACCACCTCGAGGTGCCACATATGAGTACTGACAAAGTTGTAAAAATGCCATCCAAAAGCTAAACAGAAAAGTCATTAAAAACAAAGAAAAGAGTACATATATAATATCGATCCTCCTATATGGCAGTGAATGATGGACACTCTACTCATAAATGCAGATGAGACTTGAAGCAACAGTAATGTAGTTCTACAGAAGGATGTTGAGAATACCGTGAACCGAACATGTGATCAACGATGAAGTTTTAGAGAAAATGGAAACAATAAGGACCCTTATACTTAACATCAGGAGGAGACAGTTGAATTTTCTATGACACATAATGAAGAAAGAGGGCTTAGAAAATATGATACTCACAAGATAGGTTGAAGGCAAGCGGGACAGAGGAAAACAGCGTATAACCTACTTATGGAGCTTGAGTAAATGGATGGCGGAACAAGGTTTAGGAGAGATAACTAAAAGACATTAAAAAAATTTAAGAGCTACAAAGGACAGGAAATTGTGGAGAACCATGATAGCCTAGGTCCGGAAGGGACCCGGCAAGAAGAAGAAGAAGAAGAAGAAGAAGAAGATTATTTAGGTGATAAGAAACGACAAAACAAATACTGTTTTTTTTTTTTTGTTTTGTTTTTTGTTTTTTTGGTGGGGGGTTACGTAGCTTTTTCAAAGCCATGCCTACATTGCTTGAAATAAGAAAATACATTCAAACGTATCGTTTGTTAAAGGGCACGCATGAAAGCGAAGTGCTGTTATCAGTTTCCACTTGCTATCAATCTAAGTGCATCTTACTGGTTCCTTCGTCTCCGCTTGCATATAGACTTTGCTGAGAATTGCCGAGAAGTTATTAATTATGGCGACCCAAAAGATATGGTAAAAGCAAGCAAAAACAAAATTACAACACGATGAAAAACAAAAAAAGAATATGAAATGATAAAAAAGAGAAATATTGCGAATCGGCCATCCTTACAAAATTTTCTTCAGTTAGTGATGAACGGATGTGATGCTACATGGAATATGACTTGTACTAAGCTATAATATATATATATATATATATATATATATATATATATATATATATATATATATATATATAGATCAACACCAGAGGCGACAGTCTGTCTCATGCTAAATGCATTCGTCAGGCCATGTCTCCTCTGGGTGTTGACTTCAATGTCTACTTTGATATTTACATAGGCTCTATCTCTGATATTGAGCACTTTAACCCATAAATATAGCATACTTTAAAACTATATTTTTCATAATACACACACACACACACACACACACACACACACATATATATATATATATATATATATATATATATATATATATAGTTGTGTATTTGGGCAAGAAAACCTCTTTAATACAGGTTTCATTGAAATTAACAATTACTACTTAATGCTAGTGAAAAATATGTAACTCTATCCGACCATAAAACAACAGATAAAAGGCAAGAATATCTAAGCCAATGAACTCATCAACACTTATCCAAACTCAATCCATCTAAATCATCAGGTAACATACCAACTTCAATACGTAAAAACACATGCCTGTAATTGTATAAAACAATAAAAAAAAAAAAGTAATAGAAGCCATAATCATAAAAAAACTAACCTGAATAACATCAACTACGAACATAATTTACTGGCCGTGTTCGGGAATTAAAAACATGTCTACGTATCAGCAGTCTACACACCTTTTGCAAAAGCACAACCAGATAAGCCGAATGCTAATGGCAATGTTAGCCGTTTACTTATTTGGCATTCACTGACAGAGCAACCAGTGCTACTTGATGGTGAAATTTATAAAGTCTTTCTCTACAGATTTTTCAGGAAAATAGGTTTCTCACGTCAAGTAGTTGTTATTGTTCTTACCAGTATTAAGGAGATTTCCTTCCTAACCTTTTGTTTGAAGTGGAGTGGAACGTAAACACCTTGATTGTGTCATTATTTTCTCTTCGAGTTATATATGCTATCCATTCTACTTGTTGCTGAATTCTTCTAGTCTTCCAGTGATGTTGATTTTGTTATTTGGTATAGTTCTTTGTCTGTGATTGTGTCGCGCCAGTCCACTTGACCTGATATTCATATGAATGCCTTGAGCTGACGAAAGCGCTCAGAATGAACAATCATTTGGACAATTCTTCATACACTGAGTCCCAAAAAACACAATGGAAAAAAATTCAATTGAAATACCCAGTCAGTCATTTTCATTGGAATATATATATATATATATATATATATATATATATATACTACACCACCCGTGACCCGTTGGGTCAACATTGTTATGTTACTGTTTACATTTACTTTTATATAAAGAGTTTGTGAAAGTAGAGATATTTTAAAAATACATTTGTTTGCAGTTATTGAAGTTGCTTTTAACATAAAAAAAATTATCTGTTTAAAGAAAGTTGAAATAAAAATGCTTACTGTATAAACAAATCGTATTTTTAAATCATATATATATATATATATATATATATATATATATATATATATATTATCTGCTGAATGTTCAGATTATAAAACATTAGCGTTGCTTTCAAGATTATAAAAAATGTCAGTTTGAAGAAAGTTGAAATAAAATATTTAAAATATTTGTTTAAAGAAAGCTGAAATATAAATAGGCACGCGCGCAATCACGGGAAGGTGGAAAGAGAGAGAGGTGAGTGGAAAGAGAGAGAGGTGAATGGAAAGAGAGAGAGGTGAATGGAAAGAGAGAGAGAGGTGAATGGAAAGAGAGAGAGGTGAGTGGAAAGAGAGAGAGTGGATTGGAAAGAGAGAGATTGGAGGAAGAGAGAGAGGTGATGGAAAAAGAGAGAGGTGATTGGAAAAGAGAGAGGTGAGTGGAAGAGAGAGAGGTGAGTGGAAAGAGAGAGAGGTGAATGGAAAGAGAGAGTGGTGAATGGAAAGAGAGAGAGGTGAGTGGAAAGAGAGAGAGAGAGGTGAGTGGAAAGAGAGAGTAGTTTTTTTCTCCATTTCTTTCTCTCCCCCACTTCCTACACGATAATAAATTCATATCTCTCTTTCACCACTCTATATATATGACTTCTGGCAAACACACAAGCAACGTTTACAGACTTTTATAGTAATATATATATATATATATATATATATATATATATATATATATATATATATATATATATATATATATATATATATATATATATATATATACGTGTGTGTGTGTGTGCGGTGTGTGCTGGAAATAAAGATGCCCTCCATAACATTATTCATTTCTCCCAAGATTTCACTCTTACAATATATATATAGATAGATAGATTGATAGAAAGATAGACAGACAGATAGATAGATTGACTGATTTCTTTTTTTTTTAACGGCTTACCATCCTTTTTTATTAAAAGACAGAAAATATTTTAGACTGTAAGTATTGTTTTGGACAAAATAATTCTTTAGTAGTAGAAGTCTTACTAATTAATTCATATCTGAAGGAGAAAAGGTGAATTTATACCTTTCCCAAGGGTATTTGCCCGTAAATAAATATAACACACCCGACTGGAATTCGAACTCGGCTCACCGATTAACAATTCCCAGCCATTATCTATTATATCACCCATACGTTAAAGTTTACAGCACCTGGTATTCCCCAGCGGCCATCAATCACTGAAGTTAAGCAACGTCGAGCGTGGTTAGTATAGATACTAACCACGCTCGACGTTGCTTAACTTCAGTGATCGCACGGGAACCAGTATTTCGATGCGATCGTACGCCCAAGAACATAGATAACGGTTCACATAATCGCATATACAAAACTGAAATCTCTTAAATCGATAACGAAATGTTCGAGTTTGTATTAAACGAATGCAGTCGTGCCAAAAATTGACTATTTTGACTATACTTACTATCTTATATCTATAATTCTCCAAATGTTTGTATGTATGTATGTATGTGATCTGATGTTTTTTATGCATTTCCACAGTTTTATCCGATTTTGATTAATTTTTTTTTTTGTTTGATGGATAATTCTTCAGTGCCGGTTTTGAGTCCAAATTGTTGGCGACAATGGCTCTCCACTACTTCCTGTCCATTATAACTCTCAGCAATGTTTTACTATTTACTATCTGTTCTTGGATATATATCTTTCATAAAAATAAATACTTTAAATTATTACAATATTATTTATTATTATACAGTTACCTTTTCAGGGCCCCCCCATTCAAATAGTTACCCCCCCTGCATTTGGGGATGTGCCTCAGTTGCACCCAAATGTTGTTACTAATATTGATTTTCGGGAGGGCTGACTTTAAGCTTAAACTACTCCAACTGAAAGGCAAAAACTCCCAGTAATGAAAGACCCGGGCAAAGACGGGTTATACTGCTAGCTTTGACTATATTTGCTCTCCACGGATACTGTTTATTATAATTTGTAAATTGCTATCACTTCTTGGGGAAGGTAATTGAGCAGTTTCCCGTTGGCCTTCTCCTAGACTTGTTTTCATTCAAAGATAGAGTTCCCAGTTATTGAACCCATATTTGAAGGGGCGGGGGGGTAGAGAGAGAGATAAATTCTTGCATTTCCCAAGGGCAACTGTGATCGCAACAGAATTTGAGAACGCGTCCCAACGATTCCACTTTCCGCATTTTATGCATATTATATTCATTTCAAATTTCAGGTCGTTAATGACATGAACGCTCCACTTGCTATTTCTCAACTTCTACATTCATCTAAAATTAACCAGCGATTGACCAAATGTACACGGAACATTACACACAATTTTGGCAAGTATTTTGCATGTTTCCAGTCGACATGAAACGACTTATTCGACTATTCGACACCAGCAGAAACTCGACAAAAGTCCTAAAATGATGTCCTTTGTCTGTTCTATTTAAAAATATTTAATAAATAGACTCCCTAAATATAGCAAGTTTAATATATATATATATATATATATATATATATATTTATATACATACTTATGGGTAAAAGTGCACACTATCAGCAATAGAGCGTAAGTAAATATAAAAATATAAAAGTGGTCACAGAAGTCAACGGCGGCAGTTTTGATGACTGCTTAGTGTTGACCCTAGTTTCACTTTTTTTATTTGAAATATATATATATATATATATATATATATATATATATATATATATATATATATTCGACATGGAAAACAAAAAACAAACTCCTAGGAAAAAGGAACTTAACAATACCAATATCCAGAAAGAGGCTTACGCAGGAGCGACTCTTTTTCGGATTTGATGTAACTATGGCTACAAAATAATTCATTTTCATTGCTTGTCTTGATAAAGTCGGAAGACGAAACGCGTCAGCAAGAACTGAGAATTTTTTCCAATTTAAATCTTTAAACCAATTTGTCTTATTCTTAGAATTATTCTGGGAAAATTAAATAATATATATATATATATATATATATATATATATATATATATTTACGGTCAGACAGCTGGTACAAAACATGCTATTGACTGTGGCCCATCTTAATTTACTAAGCATGCACATAATTACATCTCCAATCAATTAAAATCTGAAGTGTCATGTTTGGTATGGCATCAGGGCAGATATAATAATAATTAGTAGTAGTAGTAGTAGCAGCAACAGCAGCAGCATTAGTAATTCTTGTTTCAGTTTTTGTATATACATATATAGTGAGTGGAAGATGTCGACTCTGTGTGTCTGTGTTTTGACATAGGAATCAACATTGCGTGGTCACGCCCAAAACGATAACTTCGGACCAAAACTTGATTCCAGTACTATATGTATAAAACTCCTCATTCTGATAAGAAGCACTTTACACCTATAAATACAGTAAATTTTAAGTATATATATATATATATATATATATATATATATATATATATATATATAATTAAAAATTATTAAAAAATCTGATATTTATACCCCTCGGAACAATCAATAAACATAACTTCCAAATTTGAAATTCTTACCATTTTATATATATATATATATTAGGAATAGGTTAAATCCGACATATTTTAATTCGCTTTGCTTAAAGTTATTTTACTAATGAATACTCATATTTGAGTAAATTCTCTGTTTATTTAATTAAACAGTATTTTTATTTAATTACATTAACCGGCCTGAAAATACAATAAAATCCTATCAGAAAATATGCGTCCTCCGGCAGGATTCGAATCTTGATTTCTTTTGTTTGCGATTCTGTAGCGCCAGCCTACAAGATTCGAGAAAGGATGGTACACGCTCAGAGCTGCAGGCCTCATTCGCTCAAAGCCATTTTTAGCTATTGATCTAATAAAGCGAAAAAAAAAGTGCACAAATGAACGACCCATTCTATAATAAGCATCTTTACAAAATAAGCAGCTATGTTTTCTTCTTCATTTCCTTCTTCTTCCTTTTTTAATTTCTCTGGTCATATAATTAAATTACTTCGTATCTTGCCGTTTGCCATCGGCCGTTTATCCCGCCTTTTGCCGTATTGTTTAAGGAGATTATCTTCGTCCGGATTATCAGCCCTGCGTGCAATAAAAGTGCCCCATGACATATTTATCAATGGCTTACAATATAGCATTAGTGTTTCAATTAAAGATTTTCGCGATCGTAATCTACATGTAATAGAGAAAATGCTTGTCTGTTAATATTCAGCGCCAAAAGTTAAATCAAATATGCCCGCTACAACGGTAATAGACAACACACGCAAATATATAAGCACACTCAATATATTTATATATAATTGCTGGAAATGTTCCTTTTTGCTTGTTACACGTGTTTGAGTTTCTATACTTGTTTGTTTGTTTTTGTTTTTCTTTGGGGGGGGGAGGGGGGCTTAAACAGTGAAATTAATAACAACTGGACGAAATGGAGAAGACCCACGAAAGAAAAATCGCGCCTCTCGACATAGATCCGAACCATTATTGAATCCACACCTCTAGAAGAATATAGTCGTTACCAATTTGGCTACAGGAGACCATCAAAATAAAGTAAGGTTCAATGTGCCAATTTAACAAGTTAAGGAACGTCAATTTGAAGGGATTTCTGCGAATCTATAAAAATAAATCCATTTAAAAGTTACTGTTGCTTAGGTTTCGCTAAAAAAATGAAAGTGAAATGATAGTGTTTCAAGTCGTGTGAAACGTCAACATCTTGATTATGTCATTATTTTCTCGTCGAGTTACATGTGCAATGCATTTTAATTATTGCTACTGTTGAAAGTTCAACAAGTAATGTGTTTTTTGTTATTTAGTGCAGTTATTTGTAATTCTGTAGTCCCAGTCCACAAGAAGTAGGATGATCTTCTCTACGAGCTGAAGGTCTCAATCGCTCGAGGTCATTTTGAGCTACTGATCAAAAAAATAAAATCCACAAATAAACGACTCATCCAATCAGAAGCATCTTTACAAGATGAGCAATCGTATTTTATTATTATTTTCTTTCTTCTTCCATTTTTTTTTTAATTCTCTGGTCATATAATTAAACTATTTCGTATTTTGCCGTTTGCCATCGGCCATTTATCCTGCCCTTTGCCGTATTGTTTAAGAAGATTATCCCCGTCAGGATTATCAACCCTGCGTGCAATGAAAGTGCCCCATGACACAGTAATCATTGGTTACAATCCAGCATTATTAGTGTTTAAATTAAAGATTTTCACGATCGTAATCTACATGTAATAGAGAAAATGCTTGTCTTTTAACATTCAGCACCAAGAACTAAATCAAATATGCCCGCCACAGTGGTAGCAGACAACACATGCATACATGTAAACACAAACACACATAATATATATATATATATATATATATATATATATATATATATATATATATATATATGCGTGTGTGCGTATGTGTGTTCGTGTGTGTAGAGAGAGATAAAAGAGAGAGATAAAGAGAGAGAGAAAGTGATAAGGACAGAGAGGAGCAATGAAGCGAAACCGTTACCGAGTTCGAATTCTGGTAGAGCTTGCTTATGAGATGAAATCTTATGCTATGTGCCATCGCCAGATATCTTCACAAAAGAGCTTTGGGCATGAGCATAGACACACATATATAGACACCTGCCTGCGCGCGTAAGAACGTACGCGTGTGTGTGTGTGTGCGTGCGTGCGCGCGCTAAATTGTGGAAATTCAAAGAAAAATAGTGTTTCGGAGGAAATCTGAAAAAGTAGATTATCATTGAAACTTGTTATATTTTGTATCAATTTCTTAATTAACTTCGTTATAAAAGTTTGTTCATATAAAGTTAGTGTTTTTTAGCGGTAGAGTTTTCCCCATTGTCTTCTGTATTACTTACACAGCATCACTTATCTATTGTCTATATATATATATATATATATATATATATATATATATATATATATATATATATATATTAGTCGTGTGAAGATGTTTTCAGTGGCTTTGATTGCAGGGAGTAAAGACTAAATATAGAATAAAAAAAATAAATTTTGACACCACTGTAGTCATTCCCAGATATTTCTTTATATATATATATATATATATATATATGTGTGTGTGTGTGTGTGTGTGTGTGTGTGTGTGTGTGTAATGGAAGTTCAACACTATCCCAAAAGTATTAAGATATAGGAAAATAATGACCTGAAATAAAAAAAATAATCAGAGATATTGAAAAAATAAATGAAAAGAAAGCGCTTTCTTTGGTATTTATAGTAACTTGTATACATACATACATACATATATATATATAGATCGATAGATAGATAGATAGATAGATAGATAGATAGATAGATAGATAGATTATAATAAAACAAATAAAGGCGCTATGAGAACATTACTCGATGTAAAACGTATAAACAGAGCCAATATAACATATAAAAAACGATATTGAGATATAGTTGCTTTTCCGCGACATAAAGTTTGTTGTTTTGGTTGTCTCACAATCTTCTAGTGGTTCAAGGTACAAGGTACTCAATTCTACATTTCTCAATTTCTATATTTATAAATTTAGACTTGAACATACATCATGTCTCGTGAAATGCCTGAAGATTGTGAGGAAATGCAGCTGTATTTGAGTATGCGTGGTTTTTAAATATATTTCTTATATATTTTAAATTGCTCTGCCTTTTCCCTATTTGAATTTGCATTGATCTATTTTTATTCATATATGCGTTTTTGACAAATAGTTAATTTGTCACTGTGTTTTTTAATTGAATCATATATATATATATATATATATATATATGATTCAATTAAAAAACACAGTGACAAATTATATATATGCACCAAAGCTGAGTATCATTTACCATGTATTCAATTGTGAAAGCAGAATAACATATATCATGTGTTTATTACTTCAAAGCTCCCAAGAAAATTAAATTTCAGCATTAAATGACCCATAAGAAGTTGATATGCCATTAAATACAGAAATCAATCAGTCCATGTTCGTACGGATGGCTAGTTAATCCCTGATGCAGACACCTACTCAAGCACATTAGTATTTCTTCAAGCCCACACAGTAGCAACCTGTGGTTTATACTGCCAACTATACTGAGCAGACCCTAGTTAAAGATTCTGGAAGAGAGATAGAACGCAAATCTGGCATGATCAATGGTTGAACCAGGCCAATAAGCTCAAAAACCCTCGGTTACGAAGACTTGTGACTTCGTGCTAGCATAACCAGCGAGTAATTTCGAACAGTTTCGTCTACGTGGCTTTCACACACTTACTAATGCCATCCAGAAGTCACCTCTCTGATAAATCGACTAGAGTGGAATTTGAACCCGGCTCTCATTATCGGAACCCTGAAGCTCTAATCACTTGGTCATATACATTACCGAGATCACAACATTCTGCAGTCCAATGATGAATAAAAAGCATGTATTTTATATGACAGATATCTATTTTTCAACATTGTCTCCTTCCTTCTTCTTATGAGCTTGACCTCTTCAAGTCTAGAGCCGACTGTTATCTATCCTACATATATTCTTCATAATATACACTTCTTATTTCTTCCCTTTACTTATTCAGTAATCATATAGCTTTAGTGACTCTTAGACCTTGTATTGGGTGAACAATAGTATAAAAAATCACTTAACTCAGTGCATTGTATTGTATTCGTCGTAAATCATACAATGAAATTTTCTAATCAAAATTCAGCTAATAGCGACCACATTGATCCAATTCGTATAACGATTTACTAAGCGTAGCTTAGATGTGGCACAATGTTAAAGCTAGGAAGCACTCAATGAGGACTGGACTCACTTATAATTGATCTAGCAAGATAAAATTGCTAACCATTACACCACGTCGAATTGCTCTTGATCCAATTCGTATAGCGATTTACTAAGAGTAGCTTAGATGCGACACAAGGCCGGAAGTAGGAAACAGCCAGCGAGGATCGAACTCGCTACTCAATCATAATTGATGTGACGAGGTAAGTTTGCTAAACATTACATCACGTCGAAGTGGCCTTGATCTAATTCGTATATGAGTAGAAGCTATTTTCGATTTCTTTTTTATTGATGAACACAAATTAGCAAACATCTTAGATGAAGAATGTTGCATTTACTTCAGTAATTCTCGTCCGATAAGGTCAAGTGTAACAGGCTGGCTCCAAATATACGCGTCATTTAGTTCAATTAAAAGTCTTACCAATATCCTGTTATCTTACCAAAATCAAAATGATTGAAAAATGAATTCCACTCTTATTTCACAATAGACGCCTCGGTCAGAAGTGTATTTTTTATGCTACTTGTTGTTAATTAATTTTACGTACAACTTTGCTTTCACATGAACTTGTAAGCGTTTTTATATTTTGTTTGCTCTTCCACGATCTCTTTTTTTTTTCTTTTCTTTTTTTCTTTTCTTTTTTTTTTTTTACATCCGTTTCGGTACGTTTCACGTTCTCTGATCTCTCCCAGCGTGATCCATGTTGGGCAACTTATGGGGAAAGGTTTCCCGCCCCAAGGGCAATGCTTAAAGGAGTCAGACGATTACAAAAAGATAAAAATAAAGTTGTATTACTTTTTCTTTTCTTTCTTTTTTTTTTTTTTTTTAGTTAACATACAAAACCATGTACCAATTAAACTGAACATGTATTAAAAAAAGTACTTTTCAAAATGGACCAAACGTATTGCCACCTAGAGTTTTGTGAAAACACAACTTCTGTTTTAACGATATAATACTAGCAGCAGCCTTGGAAATTACACTTTTTATAAGTCTGTCCATTTTCTTTTTTTGAAAATTACACATGCTCATAACATTCTTTCATTATGTTAAGAAATTTTATAAGCTCAACATAGAAATGAGAAAATATGGGATTTAGACAATTTATATTATTATATAATTTATATATAATTATTATATAATTTATATTAAAATTACGAAAACGTTATCTTTATTGCTTCTACAATTAATACGTAAACGCGTTCAATGTTTTTGAATATTGTTTGTTCTTTTTTGCAATAAAGTGTGGAAAGGTTTAAGATGAAAGAGGGGAAAATTAAACTAAAATATTATATAAATTTTGCCTAAAAAATTATATACGTGCAACAAAAAGAGAGGATGAAAAGGTGAAAAAAAATAAAAACATTTATTTAAATATTTATAACTCGAACAACTTGTTCTGCCATTAAAATAACGCAAGTTTCTGTAGTCATGGTAATACAAATATGCTTGAAACATGCTGTCGTCTGCTTCTGTGAAACAAAAGGAAGTGAGTGATACGTACCTCATGCGAACAGAGTAATATCTGAGAGCATAACGTACGCAGAAAGTTATTGCTAGAATTATTATCTTGAGAGAAAACACCAAATTCAAGTCGGAATTTTATGGTCCAGTATCCACGATTTACACTCCTTCGTGAAACAAAATTTCTAAGAAACGAACATGATTTTGAAATCTAAGAAACTAAATGAAAGATTGTTTGGAAATTTATTAAAAACATCAGTAAAGGCATATATATATATATATATATATATATATATATATATATATATATATAT
>CAHIKZ030005599.1:2047500-2075000 GCA_903632075.3 Acanthosepion pharaonis
GAAGTTACCGAGAGTGAAAGACAATGAAGAATCTATAGTTAGGAAGAAGGACAATAAAAGAACTGGTTTCAGGAAGACAGCATATAGCGATTGGCGTTGAAGAACGTAGGTGGCAGGCAAGAAAGAAACCGGAAGACAGTTCCACAGGCAAGGAGCGCGAGAAAAGAAAGTATTAGAATAGAGTTTACGGTTACATCTATGTAATTCAACACTAAAACAATGAGATTTAATTGCCAATCTAGTAATACGCTTAAATTCATGCGGTCGGGATACCAAGGAAGTGAACTCATTATAACAACTGCTGTTATGTATATCTTCTGTCTGTCATCTTCCGCCAGGGTGGCAAAATGTTTTTGAAATCTGGAGATGAAAGAGACATCAATAAAGGAAATTTTAACTTATCTATTTTATTTAACACGACGACGTGTACATTTCTAACTAGCCAGTATGGTCGCTTTCTCACTCCCACTGGGGAGCAAGTTCCGAGACACGAAAAAGCTACATCTAAATTGTATGACGTTTAAATCTTAACTCACAGAAATCCCTTTCTACATCCAACATTCCGACGCTAGTTTTTAGCCAATCAAAAACGACTTCCTTTGTTTTCCTGTATCTGACCTCAAAGGTCAAAATGAGGAAGTCAGATCAGAAATACAATACTCTAAAAAATAATAGTCTGCTAGATTATTATTTATCCCTGCCATGAAAATATTTGTGGAAAAGACAGAGGGAAGCCAATTTCCGACGTTTGGAAGTCGAGATGCCAGATTAGGATCGATAACATTACATACCCTTCTTTAGATTTTGTGGAGAATCTCGAAAGATATATAGCAGGAAAACCAGACCAGATATAGAAGCAATATTCAATGCATGGACGAACGATGGATTTATAAATGTGTAAGAAAATTGTTTTGCACGACACTGAACCAACTTTCCTAGCATAAGATCTAGTAATTGATTCAATATAATCATTCCACTTAATGTCAGTGTGAAACGTGAAACCAAGAAAACGCAATGAGTTGCTCTTCTGAAGATCAGCATTAGCCAGGCTGATGGAGAACAGAAATGGCTCTCCATGACGATTAATTGATAGCAGTTTCGTTTTCGAGGCGTTAAATTTCGCAAACCATTTCTTGCCCCAGTTAACAACTGATTGGAGGTCGTTTTCGAGAGCAACTGCCAGTTTTAATTTGTCGGGCCTATCGGACTTACTGTTAGTAAATAGTTTGGGAAATGAGGAAGATCGTTGGTGAGGGTGAGAAACCTAGAGGCCTACCTGAAAATCTTACCACAGGCTAACCCAAGCCTAGTGAGTGAAATTGGGTAGACGGAAATGTCCAGAAGTCATCGATGGTTTAGCTAGCATTTAGTCACATGTAATCGTGACCGACGGTTTGAGCGTATTGGCCTTGTTCCGCTGATTAAAAAATCCCGTCAAATTACGCACTGTCTCCCAGAAATTGTAACTAAGGCCCGTTTAACATAGCTTTAGTATAAGCCACATGCTTGTTCTGCGGGTGTTGACGAAATACAAATATGCTTGAACGGGCGTCTACATCAGCTAGCCACCCGACTAGACGGGTGTACTGGCTAAATGTGCACCGAACCATTATTATTAGAATAGATCCTAAGTAATGTTCATTTATAGGAACCAATTATAATGACTAGTATATCATCCTAACTACTAATTATGTATGGCAGTTAAGAATACATTTGGAGTACACTAACTTATGACAATGTTCAGTGGATTGAGAAGGATAAGTCTTTACAACCGACTCCATGGAAGAAAGGTAATGTTTTCGTATTGTAGGATCGTCGGGGTATTATTCATTTAGATTTCTTAAAACGCATTGACACACCATATGCACATTTATACATCAAGCAGCTGCAACATGTCCATAAAAGTTTGGTGGAAATGCTTGTCAGTAGGGAAAAAAATTGTTGCGCCTCACTAAATGCAAGGCTGTATACAACAAGGATAACATAGGAAACAAATATGGAACTCGGTTAGTCTGTTCTACTCTACCTGCCATATTCCCCTAACCTTGCGCCAACCGATTATTACCGTTTTTGGTCGCTGCAAAGCGCCTTGTTAGAGATAACTTTCTGTAATGAAAGCCAGCAGGTTTTTCACATCAAAACTGGTATCGAAGTGTCACCTGATAGTTTATTGCAAATAAAATGTCACTCAGTAAAGTGTCATACGTGATACACGCTTAGCTGATTATGTCTTTTTCAATTCATGACTGACTAGGCAGAATATTTTTCCCGCGGTAGGTTTCCATTACTTTCAGAGGTAGACTGGTTGCCAACCAAGGCTATAAGACCTAGGCTGTCCTGCTTCTTAACCCATAACTGGGGGGGGAGATGGATTCATTCCTTTCCCAATGGTATTTGTGCGAAAGTGACTGAAACGAACCAAAACTGGAATTCGAACTCGACTCTTCGATTTCACATTCTGTGCCGATATCCATTACACCACAACGCCACATCCCTACTTTTAAAAGAATAAAAATAAAGGTGATAAACAAAAGCGGAAATTATTTATGACTCAACCTAATATTAAGTAGATATTTACTCAACTTAGCCTCGTTTTACAAATGATCCCAACAGTAAAAAGCCAGTGGGGATTGCACACACTGTAACAGTAAATATTCTGCTTAGTTACTTTGTTAACCATTGCCCTACAGCAGGCGCCTTAGCATAGTCAGGTTGAGGACAATAATAAAGGACCAAAACAATTACATGAACAGTAACCATTTACTCTGTGTCAAGTTCCGTTTTATTATGCTAGTCTATCAAACAAGAAACCCTGCGGTAATAATAAACTCTAAGTTTAGCCTGTTAATTACTACTTCACAGCTAGATACACATGATGCTTTGAGTTTCATGCCCTCATATATTACAATGTGTCTCTTGCCACCCATGGTCACATAAAAAAAAAAGACCTGGTAGTGAAAGAGTCTGTGCGCTCACGCAATTGAAATGATGAGATAAAGAAATGAAATCGAAAAGGGCGAAAAAAGTTGGGAAAGACATTCGGGAGTTGCAATTGATCTAAAGAAATGACAATTCGTTGCGCTTCTCTCATCGTCGGAGAAAATATCCTCCGGGCCAGAGAATTATTAACGGCCAAATCTTTTGAAAGAGAATCAGAATGAGTTTCTATTTGTCGGAAAGAACAAATGAGAGGCTGAAATGTTTATGTTGTATAAGCGGTTAAACAGGAAGAATAGTTGACAGAGCGGCAAAGGGACAAAAAAAATGGAAAGAAGATACAATAGCTGAGGAAGAGGAAGAGGAAGGGAAACGAGTTAGTGGGTGAAAAAGAAAGAAAGAAAGAAAGAAAGTGTTAGAGAGAGAATAGGAATAGCCCCCCCAAAAAAACTAACAAAAGAAGAAGATAAATAATAAGAAAAAGATGGCAAAAAGAATGCAAGTAGAAAACAAATTAAAATGGCGGCTAAACATGAAGAAAAGGGAAAAAAAGAATAAGGATTCAAACGAAATCAAAGAGGAGACAAAATCGAAAGCTTTATCATAAAATAATCTAAACAACATAACTGAAACTGGACGTGTGCTGTAGCGCAATAGTGATTGATTGATTTGTTCATTTTTTACGGCTTGTCAACCTTTGTACAACCCAGAAAATAATTTTAGAAAGTCAGAATTTTCTGGAGGTAATAATGACTTACTGATACAAGTCTTACTAATTAACCCATAACTGGAGGGAGAAATGGTGGATTCATATATTTCCCAAGGTTATTTGTGCGAAAGGGAATATAACGAACCCGACTGGAATTTAAACTCGGATCTCCGATTTTCAATTCCTAGCTGTTATCCATTACACCACCCGCAGATCCAAGCTTAGTGTACCTGGTATTCCCAAGCTGTGACCCAACTAGGTACTGACCAAGCCCGATATTGCTTAACTTCGAATATTGTATGAGAACCGGTGTTTCAATAGCGCAATAGGGAGACGGTAAAACTTGCAGGCTATTGTCATTTTCGTTCGAATCTCACTGGACGCCATACTATTTTAGTTCTGTGCTAAGCAAGAAGAAAAAATTGAATAGCAACATATTTACTGGGTTTCTTTCGATATTTATACAGTTTAGCTTAGTATGACACAAGGCTAACTGAAAGAGAGAGAGAGTGTGTGTGTGTGTGTGTGTGTGTGTGTGTGTGTGTGTGTGTGTGTGTGTGTGTGTGTGTGTGTGTGTGCGTGTAGATGGTGTTAAGCTAATCTTCCAGTTAAAGAAATACTACCTTCGCGCGAAAGAAGCAATCGAAGCCCCGTCTCGTACACCGACTTCTGGCACGAGTAAGAAATACGTAACTCAGCCCTGGAAAACTTTCTTTGCGTAGAATGTTATGGATGAATATGGTTGCCTTCCATCCATTAGCGCAACTCTCGGATAATGAGGAATGGCCTATGCATAAAAATACTGCTTTGTTTCTTTTAGCAAATCTCTTGCTATTTCTCTTTCAGTACTTCTTTCCTCTATCTCCAAATGTCATGTATGCATTCTTTTGTTTTAATCAAATATTAATAACATAAAAGTAAGCTTTTTAAAGTACAGCGTGGTCCGAAAGTCTTGTCACCCCTACATAATATATATTTTTCTATTTCAACTCTCTGTCGGGGTATTATCAAGGAGAGAGTTTCAAATGAACGATACCAGAATACCCATCAGTTGCCAGACGCCGTTCGGAGAGCCTTTTCAACAATCAACAAAAGCCTAGCCTCGTAAAATATCGCACAGGACATGGCGCCGCATCATTTTGCGCCACAAAAATGGCGGTGTTCATACAGACGTTCTCGATGTGTGACGGTGTCAATGAAAATGAAGATACTGAATCCAGTACATGAGCTTTGTATTACTGTATTACTTGTTGTTCTATTGTATTACTGTATTACTTGTTGTTCTATTGTTCTCATTACTGTTTTTGGTGCGGGTGACAAAACTTTCGGACCACCCTGTACATTTCCTTCTTAAATACACCATTTTTATAAGCAAGTTCGGATTTTGACCAGTACATGGGTGGTTTCATTTTCAGGCAAGAATTAGTACTCAAGTTGCTTAAATGGTGGCTATTTTTTATGACTGAATGTAATAAACAGAAAAGAAAGTCATTTCTATATAACTAAATTAGTAAAATCCTTGATTACAATATAAAGTAAGGTATGTAATAAATCTTTTAAAAAGGCTCTGTGCGAGTCAATTTTGGGGGTCTTGGTAAGTATCAATTTGAACATAGTTGTCTGGCGTTACAGAATCACAAACAAAGAACTGTACCAAATAACAGAAACCACATCACTTAAGGACTACTAACAGTAGCAACAACTAAAATGGATAATACATCTAACTCAATGAAAAAAATAAAGACATCATCAAGATTACTTCAAATAAAAAGTTAGGAAAGAAATCCCCATCAATACTGGAAAAAGCGATAACAGTTATTGGAGTTTAAAAACCTATTTTTTGAAAAATTATTTCAAGATAAAGATTTTATAACTTTCAACCGAAATCAGTACTGGCTGCTCGGTCAACGAATGCCAAATATTTCCTTAGACTATTATTCCCATTACCATTTTCTTTCATTTTAGGTTTTCTTTTTTTGTTTGTTTTTGTTTTTTTAGTTGTTTAAGATACACTGACGTCAATAGTGGGATTGCTTGAGATTTAGTCAAATATGAGAAACACTGCTTATTAAAATATCGTAGAGTTTATAATTATATATGCGCAAGGTGGTACAGAGATAAATACTTTTTTTTATATTTGTATGCACGTACTTACAGATACACACACACACACACACACATATACACACACACATATACACCTGTGTGTGAAATTCGAATATTATTATCTGTAAAGGTAATATTAATAAAAGAAATTACAAAGAGAAAACCTTTTATGCCAACGCGTTTCGTTAATAAAATCTGAAGTATTTATAAGATTTTATTTAAGATTAATAAGAATCTGCAGCCCCTGATATTTACCTGAAGAAGAAATATCTATTGAAAATACTTTTTAAAAGCTCCAATATCCCTATAATTTCATCTACAATACTATAATAAAAGTATACAAAATCTACAGTAGAAAAGATATTAGTAATAATAATAAGAAATTATATAAGAATATATATATTACATATCAAATCCATAACATAGGCATATAATTCTGCATGCCAACTCCATAACGTCTGCTATACAAAATAATATATCTAATCTTAATATTAAATTAATTACAACCACAGCCCAAACTATAATATGATCAGAACCAAGTATGTCTATAATAAAAATAATTCTCAAGCAGACATACATAAGATATAAAGTAACAGATGTACCTTACAATATATTGGTGAAAGTTGCAGAAATATAAAAAAAACGTATTTATGAATATAAGAAAAATCTCCTACATAGCAATTTATCCAACGCCTCAGAAATGACTTCAACCACAATTTCGATCTAAAAACTACTGTACTTATTAAAAGATAAATTAACTTAGATGAAAGGTAAAGTGTAACGATGTGTTTTGCCATAACATTAAATTAAGACCTGACTGTTTTTTTCCAGATATTTCCTTATTTAAAAGAAATGCTTATTTCTCAAATCAATATATGTATGACTATAAAAACTTTTAAAAAAATCTTTAAAAAAATTAAAAGAAAACAGTTAACTTTGAAAAATAATGAAATTAATTAAATTAGAATATTTTAGGGCGTTCTCTAATTCAAAATTTAAACCCTTAAAGTTATTTCTCTCCAATTTACTTCAATGCATAAATATTAGTTCTAAATAAATTTTCTCGGCTTGCTTTGATAAAGATTCTTCAGGAAGGAAACGCATTCACATAAAAGGTGTGTGTGTGTGTGTGTGTGTGTGTGTGTGTGTGTGTGTGTGTGTGTGTGTGTGTGTGTTGTTATAGATCATGCAAAAGCGTTTGATAAACTACGACACAAAGTACTATTGGAACTGCTAGTTAACAATGACATATTTAGGAAGTATATTAAAATATTAGAATATCCCAGAATATTAGAATATGAGGATTGATATTAAAATATTCTAGAATATTAGAATATGAGGAAGGATATTAGAATATTCCAGAATATTAGAATAGGGGAAAGGATATTAGAATATTCCAGAATATTAGAATATGAAGAAAGATATTAGAATATTCCAGAACCTATACTGACAGCAAACCGCCTGCATGCGGATCGAAAATGAGTTCAGTAAATATTCAAACATAGAAAGGGATGTAAGACAAGGATGTGTCTTCTCACCAGACCTATTCAACCTATAAAACGATTCTGAGAGCATTAGAAGTTCTACCAGGATTTATTATTGGCGGCCACAATCTTAACAACATAAGATGTACAGATGACACAGTGTTGATAGCAGACACAGAAAGGAAATTATAAGATCTCCTACAGAAGGTAATGAAGAAAGGACTAAACATAAATTTCAAGAAAACAGAATGCATGATTGCACAGAAAAGAAACAATACAACAGGCAAATTACAAATTGGAGATACCAAAATCAAACAAGTACAGAATTTAAATATCTGGGAAGTATTTTAACAGAGGATAGTGAAAGATGCCTTACAAAAGCTAAGCAGAGTATTAAAAGAAAAGAAAAAGTTCATTAGTAACAAAGAAAAGAATATTGAACTGTTGCGTAATATCGGTCCTCCTATATGGCAGTGAATGCTGGACAATCTCCTCATACATGAAGAATAAACTTCAGAAACAAGAGAAATATTGTTTTAGTAAAAGATGCTGAGAATAACATGGACCGAACATGTGAGCAACAAGGAAACTCTATATACAATGGAAACGGAATGGACACATATACATTTGGTACTCAGAGGATAAATTGAAGGCAAGGGGAACGGAGGAAAACAACGCATTACCTACCAAGTGAACTGTGTAAATGGATGGCAGAACAGGGTTTAGAAGAGATAACGAAAGGAAAAAATCATTAAGAGCTACAATGGACAAGAAATTGTGGAGGTCCATGATCGCAAACGTCCTGAAGAGACGCGGCACATAGAAGACGCGAAAGGATAGAAGAATAGGCTTAAACTGCCTTCCCAACTCGTGGGCAAGTAATCACAGCCTCATGCTCGTTTAAAAAACGAACCTGTTAACCTCACTGGCCACAACGCCCATTCCATACACACACACATATATATATATATATATCACGATGACCTTAGGCGGTAAGGGGAAATGCTGGAATTTATTTAACAATCCTGCCAGGCCAGACATTTTGTTGAATAAATCACACAACAGTTTTCCTTTCATCACAATACCACATTGACAGAAGTCACATTCTTACACATACACGCGTGCACAGTCACACACAGAGACACACAGACACACGTACACACAAACGCACACGCATTCGCGCAAACAGAAATTTTTTCTTTATCGAAGACTTCCTCAAACCTAAGACGATGTTCATATTTAAAGTTAAAATATTACATGGCTGAACCAAGCGAGCGCACTGAAGAGACACTTTTATAGCCCCCATCATTTCCATGACAATATCGAAGTGCACTTGGCTTGGTTAGCTGTGATATTTTGAAAAAAAACACCGTGTGGTTTTGTATCGTTGAGCCAAGAATGGAAAATGAAATTAAGTCGAGTCGAGCAACAACTGTCTCTAACCAAGAAACTTCAGTTCAACATTAAATTGATTTTCTTTAGAAAAATTATGTAACATACCTGCTACTACCCTATAGACAGCACTATGAAGCATAGTATAGTATGACATACACGTGTGCGTACATGTTATTACTCTATAGACAGAGTTATAGATAGTATAGTATAATGTACCTGCTTTTATCCTAAAGACAGCCCTATGAAGCAAACAGCCCTATGTAGCACAAATATGAAGAATAAAATATAATATATATACGAAAACAAATCCACATTATAACCAAAAAGCGTTTGCGGTTAATATATGCATATATATATATATATATATATATATATATATATATGTATGTGTGTGTGTGTGTGTGTGTGTGTGTGTGCATACATATGCATATATATATATATATATATATATATATATATATATATATACATATATATATATATATATATATATAAAAAAAAGAAGAGAGGTGCCGCTAACGTTTTTGGTTGTAATGTGGATTTATTTAGAAAAAAAAAAATATTATGCTTTGTTTTTTACATAATTTTGACACGGGTTTCTGGTCTCGCGACCGTCTTCAGGTAAAAGTGGAACTTCTACATATTATTAAAAATAATTAATTTTTCTTCATGTTCAATGTGAAATATTCTCGATATGAGACATTCTCTGTTTGTGTGTTGGTAATCCGAATTTCTTTTTAGAATATATAGAACTCTTCATTGCCAATTCAAAAAAGACATTCGGATTACTAACACAAAAACAGAGAATGTCTCATATCGAGAATATTTAACATTGAAAAACATAAGGAAAAAAATTAATTATTTTAATAATATGTGAAAATCTCCGGTTTTACCTGAAGACGGTCACGAGACCAGAAACACGTAGTAAAATTATGGTAAATAAAGCATAATATTTTTTTTAAAAAAAACACATTACAACCAAAACGTTTGCGGCATATCTCTTCTTCTTTTTTAATATACATACTTTTCTCTCGTTGGAACCACTACAACCTCTTTCTTTTATATATATATATATATATATATATATATATATATATATAGATGAAAATTAAAAGACAATAGGAAAAATATACTTAGTTTAGCCGAGGCGTTTCGTCATGCGATTTTTCAAGGCAAATATGATGGTTTTGTTTTTTTGTAATAAAAATATGTTTGACAGTTGACAATATTTACTTGTTGCAAAATAAACGATCACATTTGCCTCGATTAAAGTCCGTCAGATGACGAAACGCGTCGGCTAAGAACTAATGTAGTTTTTCCTATTGTTTTTCGTCTACATTTTGAGAATATTTCTTATACAGATATATATCCATCTGAGAATATTTATACACACACACATATATATATATATATTCATACATTTATATATATATATATATACACACATATATATATATATATATATATATATATATATATATATATATATATATATATATATATATGGATATGGTGGTATCTCCCGGCATATTGACGTGATGTCAAGCAGCTCAGTTCCTAGGAACCGACAGCCCAGACACTGGCACATATGATTTGATTATAGTGGTGAATGCTTTTGTGCAGAACCAACACACACACACACATGTATATATATATATATATATATATATATATATATATATATATATATATATATATATACACACACACATATATATATATGTTATTGCAATTATTTTAAACTTCATATACATGTGATTGAGTAAACATACCTGGTTTTTTAACAGTGCATATCTATAACTGACACCCTTTGCATTATATATATATATATATATATATATATGTGTGTGTCTGTGTGTGAGTGTGCTTGTGACTACCTTATCGAGTGGATACTTGTAGATTCGTGTATAAACACGATCAATGTTTACCTTTTTTTTACACTAGTGCAAACTGGACCTCTGTCTACCTTTTTTGTTGACTTTTTGTGTTTGTTGTGCATTACGAGTTACATCCAAGATTAAATAACATAGCCAGATTTGATAGCTCGCTAATGTGTCCAACCTGAATCTGAACCTGTGTGCACGTGCACACACACGTATGTGCGTACACATCTGAATGGTGCGCACTGAGAAATGCCACATGTTTGAACCCATGTTCATTCATACATATTTACAAAAAAAAAAAAAAGACCCCGTGTATGCGCATATGTTTCTTGCGCCAGAAAAGTCGCTCTCTCGCCATGCTATACCTTTACAGGAGGTTTACGGCCACATCATGCTGAAACACCGGTTCCCGTACGATCACTGACGTTAAGCAACGTCGAACGCGGTCAGTAACTAGATGGGCGACAGTTTGGGACTATCAGGTGCTCTAAGCTTGTATGTGCGGGTGGTGTAATGGATAATGGCTCGAATATATTAATTTCATGAGTTTTATCTTCACTTAGGCGTTGGCGATCATTGCTCTCCACAATTTTGTCCTTTCTAGCCCTTTCCTCTGTCTCTATTGCCTTCAGTATTTCTTGTGAGCCTCAAATTTTCTGAGCCCACTTTCCTCGTTATGTACCATTACGCCATTTTGAAGTGTTTCAATAATTTATTTTAGAAATTTCTAAACTTAGCTTAGATGTGGAAGCACCCAGTGAGAATCGAACTCAGTCGTTAGTGAGATAAGTTTGCTAACCGTTACACCACTTCGAAGTGTCCAACGTGGGGGGGGGGTACATAAGTAATAGCAAAGTTACGAAGCTCTTGGTCACTCTAGGCGAGTGAATTAAGTACAAAGTAATGCTCACTGACATGTCGATAATGTTTACATTGCTTCTTGCTTTTAAAACTGTTAAAGGTTTATCAGTTTATATTTTTCTATATTATTCATTTATTTTATTGTATTTTATTTTTAGTCTTTTCATTTCTTTGACCAAAAAGATATAAATGCTCCATTTAAAACCTTAATCTCAACCTTCCTTTGTAATAGCTACATATATACGTGGATACATATACACGGGTGGCGGCGTACACGGGTGGCGACAGGGAAAAACAGGATCGGCGAACAGGATTCGGATTCCTGCTGAGGTTTTTTTTATGTTCACGTTGCACTAATGCCCACTGGAAAGACATGAATATACGTCTCCCAGCGTTTTATTTTACCACCAAATATCTTGACACTGAAATACCACAATGGTAGCATGAGAAATAAGCGGGTCAATGAATTCTTGAATAAACCCTTCTTACACGACTACCTTTCCCACTAGAATAGTTGCAACAAAAACGCTGTTATATCCACACTAAACCATGACAGGATTTAGTTCTCTCTCTCTCTCTCTCTCTCTCTCTATATATATATATATATATATATATATATATATATAGTGAAGGACGTTCGTATCCCGAAATGTTCGTAAACTGAAACTATTTTTCCGATAGGAATCAATGTAGTTGAAAAAAAAATCACAGTAGAATAAAATTGAGCAAGAAAAGCACGGCACAACACACGAATGTATACAACACGGCGATCGAATCAGAAATGATTCCGTTCGTGTTAACTCTGTTCGACTATGTTGTTCGAGAACCGAAATTTTATTCGATAACCGAGGCATTTTAATCTCGAATTTTCTGTTCGAAAACCGATTTGTTCGACATGTGAAACGTTCGAGAATCGAGGTTCTCTGTGTATATATATATATATATATATATATATATATATATATATATATATATATATATATATATATATTCGGATATTCGTTTGCGAGAATACCTGTCTGTTAGGGTGGTGAGTCAAACTGTTGCAAATATCTGCTCGGGCATATTTACGTTTGTTCAACACGTGTAGTTTATATTACAATCCTGCTGAGTGGACCATCATTAAAGTTTCTGATAGAGAGAGGGGGAGAGAGAAGGCGCATCAGGTTACGTGATCAACAGTTTTGAATAAGCCAAGGTTCGATCACGATGACTCGTGATTTCGTGTTAACACAACCAGCGACAACTTCCAAACAACTTCTGTCTACTCATTTTCATTCAAAATGCTTTCCAGGCGTTCAACAAAGATGCCGCACCATGTGTGTGTGTGTGTGTGTGTGTGTGTGTGTGTGTGTGTACTTATTATTATTATTGGGAACATTATATTCATTAAATATACATGTTTGAGTAGACATCGCTGTATTTTTGTTTTTTCGTTTTAAATTTGACAGAACATTAAAGTCTTTTATATGTATATATATATATATATATATATATATATATATATATATATATATATATAATTGTGTATTTGGGCAGCAATAACTCTTTTATACAAGTTTTGTTAAAAACGACTGCCACGAAGTAATGGATTTGTATTTATTAATCCGAGAGATTTTATTGCTTAAACGTTATTATACAGTGGATACCCATATTTTAGTAGACGCACTGCTTTATTTATTAATGAGCATATTTATTTATTTTCGTCTATCGGCCTAAATGAATATTCAAGAAATCTTATTAAAGAAAGATATGTGCTCTTCAGCGTTTAAATAACAATAATATATATATATATATATATATATATATATATATATATATATATAATTTATATATATTATGAAGATGATCTCAGATGAGATTAAAAGAACTTGAAAGAATAAAAATTATTTGAAAGAAAATTTTGGAATTTTTCATAATCAATTTTCTGCATCCACCAATAAATTAATACGTAGACTTGAAAGGATTAAAACTAAAATAGACGTAATACGTCTAAATTATTTAATCAAACATGTTTGAATAAAAATATGCTGCCTATATATATATATATATATATATATATATATATATATATATATATATATATAAACCTAGGTAGGTTTGTCTGGCTCACTAGGTTTATCTAGGTCTGCTCTACGGTTGTATTGAGCTCTTTTGTTAGTTAGTTGTTTACTCGTGTCGGGTTTTTTTTTCTTTGGGCTTCAAACCTGTATCTGTGCGATTTTTTCGACAGACTTTTCATGTTTCTAGCTCTTCTTTTTTTAAAAACCTTTTTTCCCTCGAGATTGATTTGATTATTGGCAAATCAAAAATTTGAAGGTATTTCGAAACGAGTATAGTTACCTATATATATATATATATATATATATATATATATATATATATATATATATTCTTTAATCACTAGATCATCTACTGTACATTTACCTTTACGTCCAGGTTCCTGCAACATTTCCTGTCCTTTGTAGCCCTTACTTATCTCTGATCTGACATCTATTTACACAAGCATGTCAGGTAACTTATTCTGCGCCGCTTGCCATCAGTATTTCCTGTGAACCAAATTCTCTAAACCCTCTTTCCTCGTTATGCGTCCCAATAATTTCATCGATGCTAACTAAAAGTGTTCTTTTTCTTAAAACATCCTTGCTGATCACATTCTCCGTCCGTGATATTCTCAGCATCCTTCTGTCAAACCACATCTCTGTTGACACAAGTTTCCTTTCCATCGGTGGTGTAATGGTTAGTAAGCTTGTCTCGCTAGATCAATTACGACCGAATAGTGATTTCGTTCCTCACTGGGTGCCTCATACTTTCGACCTTAGGCCACATCTAAGCTACGCTTAGAAAACTACTATATTTACACAACTGTTCGGGCTATTCTCCTTATCTTTATTGTCATATACACGATGTTTCGGTCGAGGTACGCTCCGGCTTTCTTCAGGTGACATATGTTGGAATTTCGAACCGAACACTTTATTTAGCCCACGGGAGTAGATTGTTCTAGTTCTACGTGTCATGACTTTTTCTGGATATCTTAGTTTTCAGTTATTTCATTTTTGTAACTCAATTCTCCAAGTTTTTGTTCACTTCTGCTGTGGTCAGGTATTGAACTCACGACTCTTTGGTTCAAGTCGTTTTTGGATTACTTCAACCAACGCTTTTATTCACTTGGGCAATGTGTCCTTGAACAATCTACCCACCATGGACTAAATAAAGTGTTCGCTTCAAAATTCCAACTTATATCACTGAAGGTAGTCGGAGCGTACAACGACTGAAATGTCATGAATATGATGATAAAGATGAGGACAACAATCCGAATGATGCAAATAATGTAAATAGTTACAATACATCATCTCAAAAATATAGACAAACATTTTATCATCTACAAACTATATATCTAAAAAACATACGTTACCCTGAAAGTATAAAATTATCGACACAAATGAAACCACCATAGTTTGTTGAAATTAAACTTAAGTGTTTTAACAAATGCACTATGACACATATGCCGACCTATTGTACTTATTCACGTAAAGGTACGCTGATCTGGCATAGGGCCAACGAAGGAGTAGGGAAAGCGTTGGTCTGGAGAATCTTAACCTTAGCAAGCCTCTTTCGTGACCCAATCATACGCCGTGTTTCCTTTTGGCAAAAGAACGCTTATCCACAAAGCGAAGGTAAGTCTATTGTGCGACCAACCGACCGTCAGGTAGGAAGGTTGCCTTGTCGGTTCGTTTAGAGACAAGTCAACGGAGGATTGAGTGTGTGAGTGAGTGAGTGCCGGCCGCCACCCGAGCCCTAAGGTCGGCTACAGGTATTTGCTGAGCGTGTGTTCCCATTCCGTTTGCCTGACAATCAATCTCAGTCGCGAATAAAGGTTATTTGATCCGCACATTGTACCACATTTATTTCTAAGTCTTTCAGGCTGGCCGAGACACTTGTTGACCCCGACCCTGTTAATCTCGGCCATCAACGTCAGCACTTGGACGGCCACCGCCACCGCTAATACCACTATTTCTATTACTACTGTTACGACTTGTGTGGTGTGGGTGTTCTAGCTCTCCAGGTAAAGATATTCGTTCTCAACGAGTCAATGTATATAAGAGGATCTGAACAAACTCACTGTAATTATACACTTATTATTATTATTATTATTGCTTGTTTGTTTTGTGAGCTGCCTCCAAAGTTTCAGCGTGAAATCTCAAGAGACTGCAAATCAACAGATCCTGATTGTTGGTACAATTGGTTGGATCCGTGACTGACATTCCTGGCATCATTTTGCTTAATTATATGATGTCATATGATATGATGTCATATGATATGATGTCATATGATATGATGTGTATAGTGGTTAAAATGTGTATGTCTGTGTACGGGTAAAATTTGTGTACAATTAAAAATGTGTAAATAGATTAAATGGAGAGTCTGAAAACTGGAATTATGTCACAGATGTAAAACTGAGTGAAGTTATAAAACCTTCAAAATATGAAACCACCTGCTGACTTGTGGTTCCCGGCTCTTTAGGCAAAGGCTAGAAGAAGGTAAATTTAAAAAAAGACGAATCGACCTCTGAGAGTAAGGGCGGAGCATCCCCGGTGCAAAAGGAACTGATAAGCTATTGCCCTATTTTGCCTTGAATGTCACCATAAACCACAATTGTGCTATGGAGAGGAATGGCGACCACAGACGCAAAAAATGTGTTAACCGAATAAAATAACATTATTATTATTATGCTTGTCAAAGTTTTTATACAGCAAAGCTAGCTCTCCTAAACTCTGTTTCAAATCAACCAAGCTCTCCTAAAAACCCAGCTCTCCTAAACTCTGTTCTGCCAACCATTTACAGCTCTCCAAATCTGTTTGTCAACCATTTACAGCTCTCCTAAACTCTGTTCTGTCAACCATTTACAGCTCTCCTAAACTCTGTTCTGCCAACCATTTACAGCTCTCCTAAACTCTGTTCTCCATTTAAGCTCTCCTAAACTCTGTTCTGTCAACCATTTACTGTTCTGTCAACCATTTACAGCTCTCCTAAACTCTGTTCTGTTCCATTTAAACTCTGTTCTGTCAACCATTTACAGCTCTCCTAAACTCTGTTCTGCCAACCATTTACAGCTCTCCTAAACTCTGTTCTGCCAACCATTTACAGCTCTCCTAAACTCTGTTCTGTCAACCATTTACAGCTCTCCTAAACTCTGTTCTGTCAACCATTTACAGCTCTCCTAAACTCTGTTCTGCCAACCATTTTCTGCAACCATTTACAGCTCTCCTAAACTCTGTTCTGTCAACCATTTACAGCTCTCCTAAACTCTGTTCTGCCAACCATTTACACAATCTCATTAGATAGGTGATGCGCTGTTTTCTTCTGTCCTTCTTGTCTTCAATATGTCATGACGTTCGTTCACTACTTCCGCTCATGCACAGCATCTCACCCCTCCCCTAGGAGACATGCCCAAATGGTTATGGTCAAGAGAGTGATAAGCAAATCCGTCTTACTGAACGAGATATTATCATGATTATTATTCATAGTTCACACAAGAAGTAACTTTTTTCTTTCTCTCTTTTATTGCCGTGACTCTACAGGGAGTCGGCGATCATGCCTTTCTACAGATTCTGTTTTTACCCCCTAAAAAAGAGGATGAATGGGTTTCTCGTTGGCATCTCGACTGTTTTAAATTCAGAATTGTCCTTCCCTTAGGCTGAATTCCGATCAAGGCTAAATAACTTCAATCCTGATTTCAAGTGTCACTAGTTAACCATCTTTATGTTTATAATCCTTCACTTCGAACCACCTCCTCTTCCATTCATATCGCACACTTCCCTCATCGTTAGCATTTTAACAATATGCTTCTACCTTACATTTGGTGAATGTTTATGTAAAAATGCTGTTTGGGTCCCTCATGGCAATTTTTTTTTATCCTAGCACCCCAAGAAAGCACTAAGGTTACTGGGTGTGAAAGAATAAGAAAAAAGGGACACATTAAAGAGCGAGAACAATAGAATAGTAATCAAGAAGACAGTAGATAACGATTGGCATTGCATTTAAATTCTTGAAAATCAAAGTTGGCTGGAAAGAAAGAAGCCGGAATAGAGTTCTATAAACAAGAAGTACGCACAAAGAAACTATTATCATAGAACTTATTCTTACATCCAGCCAATTCAACTGTAAACTGATGAGAGACCTAGTTGCCAGTCTAGTACTGCACTTAAATTCATAAATGTATAAGAGCGAAAAATTCATCAGAACAGTTAACATGAAAGTATTTATAGAAAAAACACAAGGAAGCTACATTATGGCGTTGGGAAAGTGACTGAAGCCGGGATGCCAGGTCAAAACCAATAATATTGAATGTTCTTTGGATTTTTTCATGAATCTCTAAATATATAGCGAGAGCACCAAACCCTATGTGACAGCAGTATTCAATGAAGGACGAATAGTAGACTTATAAATACGTAAGACAGACTTTGGATTTAACCAACTTTCTTAGCAGCAGGCCTAACCATGGATTCAATATAATCTTTCCACTTCCTGTCAGCAGAGAAAGTTAACTCAAACGGTTGCAACGTGTTACTCTGGAGTTATATTTGATTCATTAATTCTGTAGCTGTAAAATATACGAGAGTTTATGTGTAAATCAGCGCCTTATTTAACGATGTATTTGAAGCTGCTAACCGATTTTTTTTTCTCGAAGGTTCGCTTTCTAAACGCCGAGTTCATTGCACGAATTATTTACATTGATTTCACAGTGTGCAAGAAAAAAAAGAGAACTGAAGAAATATAAGAGCAATTGATTGAATATAGAAAAGAAAATGAAAGAAAATGACTGTTAAATGGTAATTATAATATTAGCCGTTTCCTGATAAGGATACATTTGACATCCAATGACCGAGCAGTCCGTACTGCAGTCAAATGAAATTCATAAAGGTTTGTTTGAAGCTGATTGATTTGTTTGTTTGTTTGTTTGTTTAACGGAATATCAATACTTTATGGGTCATTTAATACCGAAATTTAAATTTGTTGGGAGCTTTGAAGTAATAAAAATATAATATGTTATTCTGCTTTCACAATTGAATACATGGTAGATGATACTCAGCTTTTCTGCATATATATGTTCAAGTGGACATAATTACTAGAGGCGGTGATATGTGTGTTTTATGTTATAGTTTTGTTGAAGTTATATTTTTGAATACAGTTGGATTTAAGAAATTGTAGGATATTATATGGATTAATGTCAAGAAATAGATTTTTCCTGTTGGTTGTTTGATTGGTTGATTTTGTTTAGCGGCATATCAACATCTCTATGGGTTATTTAATGTCGAAATCTAAATAACATGAACACAATTTTATGGCTTGAACTAAATATATTTTGAACGCAGTTGTATACTTTCAACTACAGAGAAAATGTATTGCTGGTTATTTTGTTTTAAAAATATATTGTTGGTCATTTTAATATAAATATGTATTGTTAGTCCTTTATATATAAAAATGTATTGCTGGTATTTTTACTATAAATATATATTTTTATGCTTTCATAGCGTTTGGATGGGGGCATAACTATTTGCCCATAGCTGGGACTCTAACAGGTGCTACCAAACCCGAGTCAGGGTGGACCTGGGAACAATAGTAATTAAGAGGTGGTCGCACGCTCATCAAAACCTTCAATCTCTTGATCAGAGGCCTTGCTGCCGGATGTAGTTCAATATCAGACCCAGGACAATGGTAATATCAGCCGTTTCCTTACAAGGAAACATTTGGCATTCATTGATCGATCAGACAGTGCTGCTGCCGTTTGAAAATTATAAAATCTTTTTCTTAAAACAATTTTTTAGGAAAATAGGTTTCTCAAGTTCAGTGACTGTTATAACTCTTTCCAGCATTGATGGGGGTGTTCCTTCCTAACCTTTTGTTTAATGTAATGCGGAACGTCAAAATCTTGATTAAATGCTTGTTATATTTTCGAGTTACATGTACTATCCATTTCAGCTGTTACTACTTTTGAAAGTCTTCCACTGATATGGTTCCTGTAATTTGGTACAGTTCTTTGTTTGTGATTCTGTGGAACAGACGCCAGAAATTTATCTCAACCAGATCGAAGTTTTATATAATCAGAACATTTGATCTTAAGTGAAGCTAGTGTGGAATGCAAGAATGAAGTGGGACAGAAAGAGATAGATAGATAGATAGATAGATAGATAGATAGATAGATAGATAGATAGATAGATAATGTACAGACTGAGATAGATAGATAGATAGATAGATAGATAGATAGAT
The DNA here is from genome assembly GCA_903632075.3 of Acanthosepion pharaonis. Classification (NCBI taxonomy): domain Eukaryota; kingdom Metazoa; phylum Mollusca; class Cephalopoda; order Sepiida; family Sepiidae; genus Acanthosepion; species Acanthosepion pharaonis. The sequence continues at coordinate 2,067,147 of CAHIKZ030005599.1, forward strand.
AGATAGATAATGTACAGACTGAGATAGATAGATAGATAGATAGATAGATAGATAGATAGATAGATAGATAGATAGATAGATAATGTACAGACTGAGATAGAAAGAAAGAAAGAAAGAAAGAAAGAAAGAAAGAAATCAGAAGACAGTGATAGATCAATTGATCGGACGACTTGACCGAGAAGAGACATACTGTCATAGATATAAAGTGACTCATATAAATAAGATAAGATTTAGATAAATATAAAAAGACTAAGAATCAATATGCTCCTCGCGTCATTTTAAACTATCAACTTCTTTTTTTTTTACCATATATAAAAATTATAATTACAAATCATAGTTTTGGAAGGTGGGACACTTCGACATTAGCAAGCTTGTCTCGCTAGATCAATTACGACTAAATAATGAGTTCGATCCTCACTGGATGCCTCACACTTTCGGCCTTATGCCACATCTAATCTGCGCTTAGAAAATCACTAGTGATGTAATGGTTAGCAAGCTTGTCTCACTAGATCAATTACAACTGAATAGTGAGTTCGATGATCACATGGGAGGGGGGAATACTTTAGGCCTTATGCCACATCTACGCTACGCTAAGTAAATCACTATAATGTTGGAAGATGAAAATTTCGTTGAAATAATTTGGGAATTTTCCAAGTTTTAAGCAAAATAGTCCCAATATATGAACAAAAGAATAATGGCTCTGAATGAGATATCGGAGTTCGAATTCCGGTCGAGTTCGTTACACTCTATTACGTGCAAATACCCTTGGGAAAGGTATGAATGCATCTCTTCTCCTCACTCTTCCTCCAGCTTTGAGGTGAATAACAGGACAGGTCCTATAAACTTGGTTAGCAACCAGTCTACCGCAAAAATGCCATATAGCCTTAGTTGGTAACCAGTCTTTTTTTCTTTTCTTTTTTTAAGCGGTATCACCCCAAGCAGGGCAATAAAGCCACTAAAACAAGAAGCGGTTACATGATGTGGAAGAATTAGAAACAGAAACATAATGAGCAGAAAGAGAAAAGAGTAATCTAAAGGACTGTAGATAGCGATTGACATTACATTTTGTTATACCAGAACATTACCTATTCTATTGTAATGATATTCACTAACCGCCCCTCGCAGTCGGATGTGGCACAAGGCCGAGTTTATTGTGGGGTATCCGAGCCCGTAGTCTCGGGCAAAAATTTCCCCTAAACGGGGTCGGGTAGCTGTCTACCACCCAGATGAGCCTCGTCCGGGTTCCTCTTTGCCCAGAGGCAGAGAGTTCGACAAGCACACCTCCGAAGTAATTCGGGGATATTTATAGTAATTTTCTATTCTATTGTAATAGACTCTCCCACACATAATAAATAGTAGTAGTAGTAGCGGTCGCCAGTTGGGCTCAGTGGAGTTGGAGTGAGTCAGTCGATGTCGGACATTGAAGTATCAACCATCACAACTAGATTGATGCGTCATTAACTATTATTGCAAGTTCCTATCGTTTTGTACGTCGGACCCTTTTTAGGACCGACTTATTGAAATACAAGCCTCCACTGTGAAAACTACTTTGCAACACATTTAAATTTTTACTGATTAACGTTGGCTGGAAATCATGGAGCTAGGAAGGCGTTCCACAAACGAGAAATGCGAAAAAAGAAACTGTTAGCATAGAACTTACGGTTACATCTTGCCAACTCAGCTGTAAATTGATGAGATCTCGACGCCAGTCTAGTACTGCGCGTAAATTCTAAAAGTCTAGGCACCATAGCGAAGATCTCAACCGGACAATTACCATGAAATTATTTATAGAAAAGACACAGAGAGGCAACCTTGCGGCGTTGGGAAAGTGACTAAAACCGAGCCGCCACATTAGGACCAATAATAACTCTGATTCTTCTTTGGATTTTATTAAGGATCTCAAGGTAAATATCACAAGCACCAGGCCATATGTAACAGCAATATTCTAAGCATGGACGAATGGTAGATTTATAGATATGTACATGTAGATATGTCTACCGCAGAAAGAAACAAAAATATACCGTCAGTCATGAATCGAAAGAGACATGATCGCCCAAGCGTATATCGTGTATGGCACTTAACTGACTGAATGTGACAGAAAAGATGTCAGTTTAAACTGACGCCAGGTGGATATGGATTGGCAAAATAATTAGTAAGTTTCGTTGATGATTGAGCCAAAATAGATCAACAAGCTAAAATAGATTGATTAATATACGCATGACTCTTGGAAGCTATTTCCTATTATTTCCTACAAAATTCCAAATTCTGTTAAACTGTGAATCATAAATATTTTTAACCGCATCCAAAAAAAAAAAACCCAACCCATGTGACTACACACATCCACTAACACAAGCAACCATACACAAAAATATGCACTTTCATACGTTCATAGCTGCCATATTAGTTTATTAGTCTAATTGTTAGCAGAAAAAATAGTTAAAGTGAATGTTCGTCTTTTATCTACGCTCAAATAATTGTTCCATAGGTTGAAATATAGGCTTAATGGGAAGGGCAAAAAGCAACATTTAACTTCAGTTATAAAAAAAATAATTTCGGTAAAAATATTTCCGGTAAGTAGAAAACTGATATGCTACAATTAAAGGTTAAGTACAGTATTTTTAGTAATGAATAGCGGCTCGAATTAAGAAATCGTAGAGCCGAGTTTGAATTCCAGTGAAGTTCACTTACGTGCTAATAACCTTGAGAAAGGTATGACTGTATCTCTTCTCCTCTTGGGTAGCACGTTTATAAGGGTGGTAGGAAGGAAAATCTCTGAATTTAAAATCAACCTGGAGAGGGGTGGGCTCCGTCAGGCTATCTTTCCCAGAAAACACCACTGCTACCGCTGCGGCAATACATGCGGCGCCCCTACGATCCGAGGGGTAGGGGTTTTTAAAAAGTATTAAGAAACAAGAAAACTTTGTCAGAAGAAAAAAATAATGATACTAATGTCACCCCTCCTATAATACAATGAATGCTGAACAATCTCCTCACAATCTCCTGAAGCAGAGACTAACTGAAACAGAAATGTGGTTCTACAGAAATACCATGAACTAAACTTGTGATCAACGGTGAAGTTTTAGAGAAAATAGTTGACTGATTCGTTTTCTACCGTTTATCAACCTATTACAGGTTATTTAAAGCCGGAAAATATTTTTAGATTGCAAGAATTTTTTTTTTAGGTATTAATGATTTAGTGATACAAGTCTTACTAATTAACCCATAGCTGGAGAGAACAGGTAGATTCATACCTTTCCGAAGGGTATTTGAGCGTAAGTGAATATAACGAGCCTAACTGGAATTGGAACTCTGCTCTCCGATTAACAATTCCGAGGTATTGTCCATTGCACCACCCGCACATCCAAGGTTACAGCACCTGGTATTCCCAAGTGATCACCCATCTAGGTACAGAGAAAATGGAAACAAAACGTACACTTATACTTAACATCAGAAATCGACAGTTGAAATTTCTTGGGTACATAATGAGGAAAGAGGACTTAGAAAATTTGACACTCACAGGACAGATTGAAGGCAAGCGGGACAGAGGAAAGCGGTGAATAACATATCTAATGAGCTTGTGTAAATGGTTGGCTTAACAGGGTTTAGGAGAGATAGCAAAAAGATAAAATTTACTAAGAGCTACAAAGGGCGGGAAATTGTAGAGAGCCATGATCACCAACGTCCAGAAGGGACACGGCACTCAGAAGAATATCATTAATAACTTAAATACATGGACGGAAATATACACAGCGGTATCAAAAAGTCTCTGCTCTTTGGCTAAAAAAATGAACGGCCTGGCTTCAGTAAATAATATATTTTATATATTATTTCATAGTATATACTGCGTCCAAGCATGAACCATATTGTCGTCACTCGGTGCTGGCATCAGTGTACACACTTCTTATATTTACACACACTCTACCCCGGATATCGTGCACGTTTACTCTATAGATATAGCATGTAATGAAAACAGGACAAGAGATTCTGTCTAGTAATCGTTTATTCAATTAAGAATGCTACTACTAGTCTACCTGACAAACGGGAATGTATAGCTTTTATAGTTGGATTATCAAGGGGGAGATAATCCATATTCACAACATAGCATACCTTAAAATATAATATATTCCGTGCATTATTTCAATTCATGGTTCTGTCGTTTACAATTTTCACTTGTTTACAATTTTTACGTTTTGCTGGTAATTGATCGCCTTGAACGCTCATCGTCTTAAACCGACACTCATCCGGCTGTGAAATGCGCGAGCCGCCCAAAACCCTATGTTCGATTTAAAATGCCTAAAAAAAGCATTTCCAGGGTCTCGGTAGTATATTTGATGAGTTTCATGCAAAATTGAATGCAAGCTCGTTGCTCGAATTAGTCAGTCATCGTAAAGCTCACAGAGCCGCCCCCCCCCCCTAAAAAAAAAGGAATAAAAACATCTAATAAAACGTCACATCATAACTGAACACGAATATACACTACGAAACATATTGGCAGACTGACTCAGTAGCCTAGCTACAAATGATCGTTACCTCTGCGTGCATTTCCATTGAATGCTGTAAACTGAATACTACAGTTTGGAAGATTTCCGAGATCACGTGATATTACACGTGTACAAAAGTTTTCAGAAAAAAAAACGCTGTTTTCAATGTATATTCAGTCCCTAATTTTCCAAAAAAAAAAAAAAATAGTGCTGAGAATTTTTACACGCACCAAATATAATATCCCGACGGAAACTACAAATAAGTTTTAGTGTCTTCTTATCGAATCGCTACACCACATCCATGCAGTGTTGCACACAGAGCCTTGCTTGGGGTGTTATGGTTTTAAGGTCGTTAAATCTACATGAATCTTCAAGATTGGGGCAAAGTAGATGTTTGTAATTGCCCCCATTGGCAGTTGTGATCATTATCGGTGACATATCCCCATTTTTGAACGTTGACTCTACAGCGACCAACAGTTGTTCGGAGGCGATCTAGGCAGGACCAGAAAGACCAGGATATCACTGGAGCCAGGAGGGAGGGATTCTGTATTCATTGTTTAGGTGGCTGCACCGCAAGTACAGGCGCTGACTAGGAACTCAGTTATTCAGTGATTTATCTGGGTGTAAAAGACTGTCTTGACTTAGTGTAAAATGATGTAATAATAAATAGTACCTTGGTTGTCATTGAAAGTCGGTGATTCAAGTACATGAGCTTTTACATTCTAAAATCTTACGGTATATTACAGCGACCATTTCTTTGAAAGATCTTTCTAGAGGTCAGCAAATTTAGTTCACTCCTACTCTAATTTCGGGTTCTACTCGTTTTAAAAGAGAAAGGTCGAGGTCAACCCATAACGAAACATATGATAAATTCATTTCTCTCGAAATCTACTTCAACAGGTAATAAATAACCTAATTTTTCACGCATTTATTACCGAAAGCAAATTTTAGGTAGCATATATATATATATATATATATATATATATATATATATATATATATATATATATATATATATATATATATATATATCCGATGCGATGAGAACAAAAGTAATATATAAATTCCAACGTTCACAGCATTAATCCAAAAGAGGGCTCGATATCGATAGTAGAGCGATAATTATTTATTATTTATAATTTTATCATATAGACAAAACCATTTTACTCACTACAAAGATGCAACTTGGTTTCAGTGCATTTCAACTGCACATCGACGGGTTAGAATCGAAAATGGTTATGAACATTCCTGCTCGTAGGCAAGGATTGTTCGAGCTACGTATTGGTTGAATTTTCGCATTAAAAAATGTAGATCTGTTCCTACCGGGTCGGTGAAATAGGTGTTTTTGTAGGCGAGTTAGTTGTTAATAAAAATTGTTTTTTACTTTTTTGTAATAAAAATATTATTTTATTTTCAGGTTAGAAAAATGCGTGTCGATAATCATACGCTCCGGAATAATCATTTGAAAATGCTGATGTTTCTTTCTTCATAATAAATATTGTTTAAAAACGCCTGATAATTATGCACCAACCCAATAAAATTCTTTTGTCTTTAATTTATTCTTAAATCTCGTTAATACATGAGAATATACGTTAACGTGTTCTCCTCTGAGCTACAGTTTTATTAGTCATCTTGCAAAATCCCCCCCCCCCCACATAATTAGTGCCCGCTTTCCCCGACCACTAGAATATACTGAGACTGCGGAAGTCGTGGGAAAATCGTCGCCATCCGACAGCGAGGGAGTGATTATCGCGCAATTGCGTCACAGATATACCAAAAGCTGTTGCTTAATGTCTTGCAAAGTCTCCCGGTTCAATTAAACCAGGCAAGTTAAGGAATGATTGACTTGCTCACATTAATTTTCTTCTTCTTCTTTGTTGTTCCTTCGTGTTCTTGAATTCTTTATGTCGTGGCGTCTTCGTTTTTTTTTTCCTTCCTTCTCTCTGTTCCGACTTTTATTTTATTTCTTTTTCTTTCTTTCGTTTTTATTTTCTATCCTTACTTTTATTTGCCTTCACTCTTGCCTTCTTTTTCTTTTTTCTTTCCTATCATTTCGTTCTCATGTTTATTTTTTCTTTCCTTTTTTTCCTTTTAACTACTTTCTTCTTCGCTTTCTTTCTACACCGCTTTCGGTTTCATCTTTTTCCTCTTTCCTGATTCAATACACTTTTCTTTCTTGTTTTCGCTTTCTTTTCTTCTTGCCTTTCTTTTCTTCCCTCTCTTTTTTCATTTTTCCACACTTTTATTAGACATTCTTTCTTTCACTCTTTTATTGCTTTCTTTCCTAATTTCCTCTCACGCTATTTCTTCTGCTCTTCTTCTCTTTCCTCTCTTTTTCTCTTTTTGTGTTTTTTTCTTCTTCTTCTTTTTTCATATTCTCCCTCTTTCTTTTTATTCGTTTTTCTTTCCAGCGTCCTTTTCATTCCTAATATGTTCGCACTTCTTCTGTTCAAACTTTTTCACCATTCTCCGTACCACCTTATCAGCTACAGGGCGCCCTCATTCTCCCCGACATTCTTTTCAAATATACACCCCACCCCGCCCGGCTCCACCGTTTAAAATATATGAGTAGCTTAATGGCTATCGGCGTGGAATCGAGGAATCGAGTTCAAATTCCGCCTTATTTCGTTACGTTTACTTCGTACTAATACCTTTTTAGAAAAGGCATGAACACGCGCCCTTCAGTCCTACCACTTTTCTGCTGTATATTAATTATCTGCCTGGGAATATTCTCAGATCATTAGTAAATATATATGCAGATTATACCACGATTTATAGGTGCACTTCCAAATATCTAGTTAACCAGCATCTGGTATCTCTTCGCCCCTTGCTCGCAGAGCTCAATGGGGGGGGGGGGGTCGAACTGGCCGGTAACACTCAATACCTTTCACAACTTAGCTGGTAACGTTTCATCATCTGTGAGTCTTCTTCAGTCATAATGATCGATTTTACTCTCAAAGAGCCTGCTTGACACGTCTATTGGGAGCCAGGCTCGCATCAAACCTCAAGTAGAGCACTTATATACGATCCATCGCTAAAGATGAGGCAAAAATGAACGGCTTCCTTGCAACGCTCCAAAATGTATCTAACTCTTACTGACATGCGTATGACGATAAACTCGATCCAGTAGCAACGCCTCTGATCGAGAGATTGGGGGGTTTGGGGAGCGTGGAACCACCTTTTAAATGTTGTTGTTCCCAGCTGCACCCTGACCCGGAGTGGTTAGGGTTCCAGCTATGGGCAAAAAAAACGCTATGAAAGTATAAAAATACATTTTTTTATAGTAAAAATACCAGCAATATATTTTTTTAATATAAAAAGGATCAACAATACATATTTATATTAAAATGACCAACAATACATTTTTAAAGCA